>JAULBM010060146.1:0-10312 GCA_032357055.1 Geukensia granosissima
TATTAAAAGACCCCCAAATCACAAATGCGTTCCAAAATTTTTAATGTTAACATGTTTTTTCTTTAATAATATGCTTTAGGGGACAAAAAAAAATTTGGTCCCATAGAGATGTGGGGGGTGCACGGTAGGCTATCCTAGCCCACGGACTATTATGATATCCATCAACATGCTGGTGGACAATAAATCAAAATTCACAGTAACACAATCAGAACAAAAATTGAGGTGGTTTAAATGAGTTCACCAACACACAGAAAATATTGTAAAACTGCATAAACCTACAGACTTACCCCTTATTACAATACTGACCTTGAGCCCATGCCTTTATACTAACAATCCTGATGTCCATGTTGCTGTCAAGGTCAATTTTAATCATCATGGCATTTCCACTGGAAACCATTATAATTCCTACAAAAACATGTATAAACATCACTGAATATGAATAAATTGCTTCTGTTAAGATGGATGTATAAGAACTGGAAAGCAAGTGTAAGAATAGTATGCTGTATTGCTTTTTTCCTATTAATTCAATTTGATATTATTCTTTACAATTATTCAAAGGAGTAGGTACGTAAAGCCGCATATTTGGCCCAAATTTTAGATTTTGTGACACAATAATAAGTTTTTGTGAAAATGCTGTTTAATAATCGTTGTTTAGTAATCCATTTCTTTTCCTTGTATATTTTTCGTCGTTTCGACAAAATTTAAGGGTATATTTGACTAATTTGACAAAAAATTAATATTTTCGGTAAAAATACTCAATTTTTATAGGTGTTTTGATCAAAATAGATATGATCGCACAAAAACATCACAAAGACATTTTAACCAAACATTTGTAATTGATGGATCTTTAATTGTGCAAAGTTTGGTTGTGAAGTTTTTGTGTGATCTTGTTAAAATCGGCAAAATAGTATCAAATATTGCATCAAATTAATAAATTTCTTAGTATTTTCACATTTAAAGCATTTTCTATGGGTCATGTGATTATTGTGGAACTCATTAAACTAAAAAAAAACTGTTGGATTTTCTTTTTATAGACATTATTCAATACAAATAATATAAAATAATAGATATTAGCCAATTTCCACTATTTAGCCAAATTCTTGGGCCAAAAATGTGCCTTAACGACCCTCGTCCTTTACTAAGTAATTTTCAAGTAAAAATGAATTTCTTACTACAGTTTCAATTGCAGCAAGAAATTATAGTTCCAATAATGTAAAATATATATTTTTGTTTTGTAAAACTTTTGATAGAGATTCAGTTTTGTTTGTGGCAAATTTGGATTGATGTACTTTAATAGTGAATATGGTTGATTGCATTTTTCAAGGCCTTTGACTATATTTATTTAGGAATCAGGAAACAATAAATAAAATACTATAAAACAAAATTCCTCTTGCATCATCTATTTATTAAATGTTTCCTAGATATTATGAATAAAATTAATTATTTTGGAACTTTTAACTAAAAAAAAATTCAGTTACTTGCCCAGTATAATCAGTTAACTGTAGGTACACTGTCCTCGGTTATCCTACACTAATAAAACTGACTGCCTCTGTTTGACTGAAAAATTGTTAAAAGTGATGTTAAACGTTAAAATAAATTTAAACTTCCAGTTTAGATCAAGAAAGAAAGATATCTCTAACTTAAACTAGCTTGTCATTTATATTTTCCAGTTTGAATTTGAAATAGCAAAGTTAAATCCACAGTATGATATGTTATGCCTGATAATATCAAAAACGTTTATCACAGAATCCTTATCATTTTACCTGTCGATTTGATGTATATAAGTTTGTTTTAATGTGAATCATTGTTTAGACTCAATTTTCTTGCTGATAATCTATCAAACCGCTTTTTAAGAAAGTTCTTTGCATAGCAGGGTTGCTGTTTTCATATTAGGAAAATTTAAGCAAAAGTGGCCTGAGAAGCTAATATTTTTTTACGCCTTGAGTGCAGAAACTTGTGGGTTCCATCCCTGCTGGGTGAAATCAAGGACATTAAAATTGGTATTTGCAGCTTCTCTGCTAGGCACTCGGCATTTAGGAGTACGAGCGAAGACAGGTTGCCCCAGAGTCAGAATAATTTGTCTTTGTAAAGTGCCATGTCTTCATGTGGACAGCTACTTTTTTTATCAAGTACATTAAAAATCTGACTTGTAATGTTGGTCTAGTGCAAAGCAGGGTTCCTTCATCATAATTCTTAAATTTAGCCTCATTTGAATATGCACGAAGTATTTGCCGCTGGATGTTAAGCAACATTCAATCAGTCAATATAATTGTCTTTATACTACCAAACTTTTCATTTCACTTTAAAGGAGGCTTTAAAATTGGAGGCACTGCAGCTGATCAGAAACAGTCTGGATCTGGATTTACTTTCCAGTCACAGTCAGGAACATCTACAGGAGGATTTAAATTCGGACAGACAACTGTCGGTGAAAAAAAGTCAGATGAAGTGAAACCAGACAGTACAACTCATGCAGCTGGAGGTGGATTCAATTTTGGTGAAAAAACTCTGCCAAAATCCACAACAGCAGAAGCAGATTCCACTAAACCTCTTGTAAGTGGTGGATTCAAATTTGGGCAGCTTCCGAAATCAGACAAAACCCAGACAGAAGTTGGTGGATTTACGTTATGTTCTCCAACGCCCTCAGGAGGTGACAAAAAGGTTGAACCTCAGAAACAAGACAAACCAGCAGCCGACACCCCTAAGCCATCCCCTTTTGGTGGATTTGTCTTGGGACAGACCAATAAACCTGGATTTAGTTTCGGTGGTGAACAAAAACCTGCTGGTTCAAGCACAGACAAACCAGCTTCAACTTTTACATTTAAACCCAGCGCTTCGATAGCAACTACCGATGCATCCAAAGATCAACCCCCTCCTCTTTTTTCTTTCAAACCAAGTAGTTTTGCTTTTTCAACTTCTAGTGCTAATGAAGGCAAAGATAAGCCTACCTCGACCTTCACCTTTAAACCAAGTACACCAGTGTCATCTGCCACAACACAGAAACCAGCAGAAATTGTCAAAACAACAACAACTAAAAAAGATGAAAAGAAAGGATTTGGAGATCTGTTCAAACCTAAAGAAGGAAGTTGGAAATGTGACGGATGTCTTGTTAATAATAATGGAGATGTATTAAAATGTTTGGCTTGTGGAACACTGAAACCTGGAGTCACAAAAGAAGTTGCAAAAGCAGCAGGTTTCCATGATAACACTACAAAGAAAGAGGAAAAGAAAGGTTTTGGAGATTTGTTTAAACTGAAGGAAGGCAGTTGTAAATGTGATGGATGTCTCTGTTCTAACACAGGTGATATGCTGAAATGTCCTGCCTGTGGAACTCTTAAACCAGGGGTCAAGAAGGAGGACTTGAAAGAAACAGAAAAACCATCTATATTTGGTAGTGGTACTAGTGGTGGATTTTCTTTTGGTGGGAAAGGTGGATTTTCTATCGGAAGCTCTGGTCAGACAGATACCAAGCAGGGCTCGGGCTTCAGCTTTGGTACTCCATCGTCAGAGACAGCGAAAGACAAATCGGTATCTAAACCAGCCACTGGATTTTCATTTACACCAACAACATCTGTAACAGAAAAAGCTAAATCTGATGGTTTCAAGTTCTCTATGGAGCCCACTTCAACACCTCAAAAAACCACTGGAGGCTTTAGTTTTACATTATCTCCCTCTAAAAGTGCTACTGGTCCCCAATCACCTCCTACAGATGCTGATGGTATGTATGTGAACAAAGAAGGTGAAGACGACCATATTCATTTTGAACCTGTCATTGAATTGCCAAGCATGGTTCAAGTAGTAACGGGGGAAGAGGAGGATGAAGTCTTATTTCAACATCGTGCAAAACTTTTCCGATTTGTCGAAGGTGAGTGGAAGGAAAGAGGATTAGGTGATATTAAAATCTCTAAAAATAAAGAAAGTGGGAAAGTTCGACTAATAATGCGAAGGGAGCAGATTCTTAAGATATGTTTGAATCATTATTTAAGCAAGGAATTAGAACTAAAGGCAATGCCAAAGGCCGATGGAAAGGCCTGGGTTTGGTTTGCATTAGACTTTTCAGACAATGAACCTGCCATGCAGCAATTAGCTGTTAAATTTAAAATGCAAGAAATTGCAGCAAATTTCAAAAAAGTGTTTGATAATGCTAAAGCTAAACTTTCAGAGCCAGGTTCACAGGACAGTTCTTCAGTGAATACTTCTTCAGGTTCTGATGCGGTAGAATTTCTCAAAGAAGAGGAAGCTACAGGAGAACAAATCAAAATGGCCAGAAAATTCCATCTTCCAGATCATTTTTATTTGTATGAGAAACGTCCACCATGTCCAGGATGTATCGGATGTGAGGATTTTGAACCAGGCAAAACAGTTTTCTTTCCTAAACAAAAAAGAAAAGGAAATGGCAAGTATTGTTATTTTAGTTAAAACAATTTCGAGTTTTTACTGTTTATTATTATTTGGTTGTTGGTCGCCAATGCAAAATATCCATTCGGGATATGTTGGGTATGAAAGAAGACAGAGACTTTTATGTTGGTATAATATACATAAATAATTTAAAATTAACACACGGGTGTAACAGGTTTATTGGCAAGATGATTAAAGCTTGCCTAGCTGACAAAATAATAATGATAACCTTCTACTACTTATTATGTATTCTTTGATAAAAATAAATGACATCATTTGTGGTAAATTAAGAATTCCTTCCGATGTTAGTCATATTAAGTTCTGGAACATAACTCATAATGTCATAACTGTAGGGACCACAAATCATAGAAAAATGTTTTCCCTCAATCTTACACCAACAAAATATTTTTAAAGAATGACTTGCCTGGCAGGTTTTATCCTATATAAATTTACAATATGTAAAATACATTGTGATTCCCCTATACGACCTTAAAAAATAAATCTGTTGGCAGAAGATTTTTTTTAACGTTTTTGGAACATTACAAATGACAAAAAATTTGGATGAACATGAGAAAGGAGAAAATTATTAAAATCTGTATTAATCAGTATTTAAATCCTAGGAGCCTGTAATCGCTCGCCTGTCTCAAAATTGCATTAAAAAAGCCATGTATTTTCATAATTGTTCAGTGGGAAGATAAGTTAGGTCTTGATGATTTTATTTGATGGCATCATGGAAAAAAGAAAGCAACCGTTAAAAGGAAAATCAAAGATACCATTCCATTTTACTTTGGCCAAAATGTGCTCCGCAGTTTCGTTACAGTAGTTAAAAAGTTTTAAAAAATAAGTCAGGTCATGACTGCCACGTTGGATAACAACTGACAAAACCTAAAATAATCATTAACGAGGACCATCCAGACCATTCCATCAAAATTTGCATAAAATTGACTTAACCTTTCTAGAGGTCCTGAAGTTGATGATGTAGAATTCCCAAAGAAGAACAAAACACAAATTTTAAAAGGGTCCAGCCAAGGACCATTTTAGTAAACTTTAGTACAAATTGGCTCAGTCTTCTCAAATTAGTTATGGAGTATGTTCTAAAAATTCACAAAGGGTCAAATGTTAAACTACGTTTTGCCATAAATCTTTTTGTCTAATGCGATCCCTTTTTCAAATTAAATCTTTCATCCCCCATGAGTACGAGATAAGTGTTAAAATTTGTTAAGATATTTATTTAGGAAACGGATTAACATAGTTTCTACCTGCTATCTGAGTCTATTCAAACGTTTTGCAAATGATGTTTGTGTGCGTTGTGTAAATCGCTAGGTTTTAATGAATTATTGGTAATTTTGTAATATGAAACCACTGGGTGGATACCTTTTCTGGTGGAACATTGGTCCCCGATGGTATTCACCAGCCCAGTTGTCAAGACTTGTCTGACATGTTATATATCAATGTTTCACAGAAAATTTCTTCATTTGCTAAAATTCTCAAGCACTGAAAATACGTAAAGGCCTCGAAAAGTAAGGCACTTAGTAGTTGTCACTGCCGTCGGATTTGGCTACCCATTTCAGTTTTTTTTTGATTTGAGTGCTCCTTGTGCTATATTTTGATCTTTGACTTCCAATGTTTCGATTCTAATGCTACTGATGAGAGGTTACTCCTTGAAATGTACATAGAGCATAGCTGAATTTTCCATATTTATTTAAAATCGGTATGTGTATTTTTAAATACTTTTAAACTAATCTAGTTAAATACGACCAAATGTGTTAACTGTAGGATACATTTTGGACTTTGATAATATATATAAGTTGACAGCCCATTCCTCAACCAACTTGTTGTCCGTACAGGATAAGAAAATAATTTGCAAATTTTTAAAATACAATATCGATAAAATATGATAACTACTTAATAAATCATTTTAGGAATGCCGTTTTTACGACAATAAACCAACGAACAGCGTGATCAAAGAGGTTGAAAAATCACACAGAAAGCTAAACTTTTGAAAAAATTATTACACATTTGAAAATCTCAACTCCTTCTAAGAATATTTGCAAACAGTAAACAAGAATCAATAGATTTAGTAAATTAAAGAAGTTCATTACACAAAATTGTAAAAAAAATATTAATGCTGTACCGATTTTTTTAGATATGAACTTGAATGTTGACAGAAAACCTTTATACTGTGGCCCCTGTGATTCTCGTCATATGACCAGTAAAACAGTGGTTTGGTGTCCTGTTTGTGATGAAGGTCTCTGTTCAGAATGTTCACAATATCACGGTGTATCTAAGTCATCACGTGATCACAAAACTATTGCCATTGATTCATTCAAAAATCTACCATCTTTTTTGAGAGATATAAGCCAGGAATGTTCGTTGCATGACGAAGCATTGGAGTTTTACTGTGGTGTACACCAGGCTCCTTGCTGCATAGAGTGTGTGACTAATGACCATTCTGAATGCTCTGGAATTAAATCACTAAAAACAGCTATTCATGGGGTAAAAGAATCAAGTTTTTGTCACAGTATTCAAACAACTGTTGAAGATATGGTAAAATTCCTTAAAGAAATTCAACAAAATCGACAAGAAAATTTGAATCGGTTAAAAAAACAAAAGCTGCTTGTTCTGGAAAAAGTGCTTTCAAAGCGAGAGGAAATAATTTTTCATTTAGATAAACTGGAAAAAGAACTAGAGCAACAAATTGACTCAAAAATCGACGAATACACAATTAAATTGGGCAGTAGCACATCCATGATACAAACCCAGTTAAACACTGTGAATACACTTGAAGAACAGATTTTGAAAACAACTGAATATGGCACAGAATTACAAACTTATCTAGGGTTAAAACGTCTGGAAGCAGATCTTGAGCGCGAGGAGAAAAAAATAGCTGCACTGACAGACCAAGATATCATGAAAGAAATTGATGTAAGTTTGGAATTTGCTAATGACTTTGAAGCTGTTATATCAAATATTAATTCAATGGGTATACTAAGAACATTCAGTAAACCTCTGGATTTTACGTTTGATGGATCAAAATCAGCTGCACAGTTAAAATCCAACTAAACGTTGACATTTGAGTTTCCGGTTGTACTAGTGTAGTGTAGTACTTTGGTGTATTCCAGAAAGACGTCATTATGTGTTGCTGCTTTGCTTTGGCTGAACTGAATTATATAAAAGCTATTAGTTCTAGCTTGGAAACAGGATGACTACATGTTTTCATTTGCAAGAGGAGAGGAATATTGGGGAAACGAATAGCAGTCATCAATATTCGTCCATGTTAGTACAAGTGAAAATGAGCATTTTTAATATATCATGACAATTTTTCAAGTGGAAGGTACTTTCAGATCTTAACTGTGTATTAAAGCAGTATACTTAAGAGTACTGTAGCTCACATTTGAATGGTTTTCACCAATCTACAGGGCAAAGTTTAAGTTTGTGTCACATGGTAAAAATCAGCTTCAATAGGAAAATAAAGTGTTATAATGTACAAGACTATAATTCGAATGTCCTGTTATTAGACGGGATGCGGAAATTGGATATTCGGTACTCTTTTTCTTTTTCGTATCTTCAAATACTCTTGGAGAAAGAAATCATGTGGTGTGTGTACTGACAACTTTCGGGATATTTTTGTTGCAGCTTGTGATTCTACAACGGGTTAAGGGTCAAAATATGGAAATAATTGTAAAATGCTTGATTCTTGAGGCGGCTTAGAAACGGGATTTTTTCATTTCAAATACTTTCTTAGTGAAATAGTATACAATTACAGTTTTTCATTTATGAAAAATAAAGTGTCACAAACAAGACAAAATTGTACAATTACTGGTTTATAAATGGTGTAAATTCATTTGTCTTCAAGTAAAATATTTCCTGGCTTATCACAAGAAAAGATCAAAGGGAACTTTCTACAGTGTGTGTTTATTCATTGTAGGTAGACAAATTCAAAAGGTAGTCCGCAAAATATTTATGTAAAAAGTTTAAACCTGTAATTTTTATATTGTATCAAATGAGACGCTGTTTTATCAAACTGTACTTATGTTTTCTCTAATTCTCTTGTAATTTTCACACTCCTCGACCGGTGTTGGAAATGTTTTTCTAATCCTCTAGAAGGTTGTTATTTCTTGGCTGATTTTTAGACCTTGCGTGCTTCGCTTCACGAATTTAAAGAATTGTCGCGATCTTATTTCTTTCCAAAGACTCTATCAGTTAGGTCGGAGCTACTTTATTTTTTGGCTAATACAAATGAAAATGCGTAAAAATAAGTAGCATATTTGTTTGTTTTGTACGCGAGTTACGTCCATTGTAACAAGGTCATGATAAAAGATGTTGCACGATCCCGCTTATGATAGTTTTTAACGATATTTTGATGCTTAAAAAATAAGAGAAACAATCTTACATTATAAGCCGTTGATTATCATATTTCTACAGTCTCGATAGTCAAACCTTATAATTTCTCGGTAAACCTCGAAATTTTAAGGTTTATTTATCTCGACTGTAGAAATATGATAAACAACGGTTTACAATGTAAGATTCTATATATCTCATTGTTGCGAAATCTCTTTGTTGTCGTAGTCTTTTTGTCCAGATTTTAGTACGTTCGGGCGGTGGTCCTCCGGTCCCAATCTGTGTGATGTTTACTTTTTTTGACAGCTTAAATCTGTCTGACGTGTCTGATGCCGCTCAATTTTTCTCGTTGTTTAAACTTGTTAGTTGTAAGAAATTACATCAAATACATTTCAATATTACATTTCACACATATAGATATAACAACGAATATAAGAATAGGAAACATTTTCCCACTATAATGAACAATTTATAAGCACTAATACATAATGTTTGCAAATTGGTTATTGTCAATAACCAAGATATTACAAGGTATTGCTGATAACGGGAAGATGCCGAAGTTCCTTTTTGTGGCAAAAACAGGAATCTTAGGCCCATTGCACTCATAACTTTGATTTTTTTCTTTGTCCACTCGTTGGAGGAATGTGGGTACTCCCTTAACTAAAGGTCCTTGCTTTTGCAATGAATTTTGTTCTTTGTTCTGTGTTGAGAGGGTTATTATCTGTTTTCATTACCTTAAATCCGTCGTTAACTTCATCCACGTCGTCCGCGCCTGTTTAAATTTTACAATTTAATATACTTCTTGTAATCCACTGAAAATTATGGATTGGAATCAAACATTGGAATAATACAAGGTGCTGACCAAGTGTTGTAATTTTATCACTGATCTGTCATCCAAAAATTGCCTACCGCGGATGTTACATGCAGTAGACCTCTTCTTAAAAAATTTATTAAACAAAATGGAAATCCGAGATATAAATATTTGGTTTTGGTAAAACGATGTCTTACTTTGTTAGAGAACACACCGCTTGTCTCTTCTGATCTTTCACATTGGTATTTCTACACTGGACTTGTGTAGCTCACGTACGGTCCATTGAGGAATTGTAGTCATATGTTAGTCTTTGTGTTTAATGATTTGTTCCATGTACATTTGTGATGATATTCAAGTAAGAGCAGTATCATTTTAGCATACACGATTTTTTTTTATTTCGGGCTATTTAGAGCTCTTCAAATGCAGTGGTATTTCACCTTAATGAAGGCCTTGCGGAGGCCTCAAGATTTGTTAATTTCCTTTGTTTTTCTAGTGGTTAGGGTGCAGTCTATGAAATTTATTTCATATATCTTTTCATTTTTAAATAGATAACATTACCTGTTTTAAAACTCAGTTATTTCAAGGGACCATTCCATTTAATATCTGAAAAGGGGGGGTGGAAGAGGTCCTTTCCAAATGACCCCCTCAGAAGCCCAATTTTACACCCCTCAGATGCTTCCACCCCCATTTTTTGGCCAAAAATGACCCCTCAGAAGCCCAAATTGACCCCTCAGAAATGCCTAAATAACCCCTCAGAAGGCATCT
>JAULBM010060157.1:0-10312 GCA_032357055.1 Geukensia granosissima
CTTAATATTGTTTAGGTTCCTATAGTTGCAGCTTTATACGCCCGTTTGTCTGTTTTCAACACAACCAAATACAAATACATGTAGTTAACATTTACACGTTCACAATATAGCTGACATATCCTAATCTATTACATCTTTAAAAGGAAAGCCCGCAGTTGTTCACAGAACAAATATGAAACTAGTTTATTTATTCCATTGCTTCTAATTTTTTGTGAACAATCCTTGTTATAATACAACACTAGCATTAAAGTAAGTACAAAAGCATTATTTGAAGGCAGATTTATTTACGTGCATATGGAGTAGTCATCTTTATTTCCTCTCCTCGGTTCAAAGGTTATTTACAAGGTCGTACCCACTTATTCCTCGTTTTAAAGTGGAGTGAGCGCAAGGGTTTTTTGTATGCTTAATAACTTTGCATCGTACAGCAGCACATTTTAAATAGCTTAATGGATACAACGGAAAGGGTTATTTCAGACAATACGCCGTTATATAAATCATACACTTAGCAACATCATGAAGACTAAAATGTTTTAAGCTAATCGGATATCTTAATTTAAAATTCATAAAAAAGAAAGATTATCCACCAGTAATATCTCAATTTTATCATTTCAGTCATTTATGTAGATCATTCTGTTTTGAAATGAAAGCTGCACGTGACGTCCAAATATCAATGCTATGTGTATCAACATGTACATACGACGTAAGCAATGGACAGACAGATCTACAGTTTTCTTCAAGCATTAAGGGTTTAATAAGATACATTTACGAAGAGACAACAAATTATTCAAATGAAAGTATATGCCAAAGAGACACGATCCTCATATTGCTAGTATGTTACAAATATTCAAAAGCCAAACTTAACGACTTCTGTCTGCCCATTTGGTATCTTCGAATTCCTTTTAACTGCATGTGAGGCGCGTGTCTGGTTTTACATTTATCAGACACGCTAGGACCAAAAATAGGAAGATCAGTTTAACTTCATAAAGAGGAATGGTCAATTTGTCCTGTATTTGTTTCACTTGTATAACCAAATTCATTATTTTTAGATTTTATAAGAATATAGCCTTTTAAATCTTGCCTCCTAACTTAATGTAAAAATCAAAACGAATTTTCGTGCTAAGAATCTTGGGACAAAAAAAAATATGCAACAAACCTTGCTGTATGGAGCAGTTTTACATATTTCGTCTCATAGTTCTAAAATCATTGATGAAAGACTCTAAGAACCAAAAACAGTAAAGCGCTTAAACGATGGAGAATTCATGTGGAAATCATTCATAAAATCATATTTCGGTTGTAAGTGTCCTTCATGTCATATCTTACGATGAAATAGCGAAAATTTGGAAAATTGTATGAAAACTGTAAAGCCAAATTCCAAATGTCCCCTGCTAAATTACAAACAGAATTTAGCCAGATCGGTTTATTTTACTTTTCGCTATTTCTGTTTTGTTTGTCATTCAAAGTAATCCTACGTTCAGTTTACATCTCGACCAAATATATCGCAGCGAACTAGAAATAAAGCAGACAAGAGACTCAACAAAATCTGCTTCATACCTAGATTTATTCCACGAAATTAACCAAGAGGGAAAGTTTGCTTTCAAGATTTACGAAAACAGGAAGGCTTCAACTTTCCTATTGTAAACTTCCCATATTTATATGGCAATATTCTTGCTTTCCCTGCTTACGGGGATATGTTTTGCAGTTCTCGGTCCTGTTTCAAGTATCATAATTTTCTTAAGAAATAATTGATGTTGCCGCATAAATAACCACAGCAAGGATATGTCCAATCAAGATTGAATCGTTCCTCCTTAAATTCTATGGTCGCCATCACGAATTGGTTGATCCATATGGTATCGGTGTATCTTAACTAGTTATGGACCTGTTTCCGATAATACAAGTTGTCCTCTTCTCCTATCGACGTTAATCCGGATAAGAGTCAAAGGATTCCACGACGGATGTTGCGCGCAATACAGGTGATGCTTACCCTTCATAAGCACCCGAACCCGCCCCTGTTTGTTTAAGGAGTTCGTGGATACCAAGCCTTTGTTTCTTTTGTTTTCGTTTTATCTTTTCGTTTGTTTTAAATGTTGTTTTGTCTCTTTGAACTATGGACTACGTATTGATCTCTCACATGGCTATTCTACACTGGACTCAGTACGAAATAATGTCTTTAATAGGCCAGAGTCAAAATTTATGGAAATTTTTAAATGGATGAACAATAGATTTACCATTAACAAAAGTTTTGTTCTTTTTGGCAACTTTTCGAAATTGACCATACTAATGAACCAAATACTTGGGAAAGTATACATATCTCTTTCTACCAAATGAATTATACAACTCCCATAAGCAAAATATAAAGATAACACTAGGGGAATTATACAAATTACAATGTTGGAGAGATGTTAACTGTACGTTCCAACATATATTCCAGTACCTGAAAATAATTAAAAGCATACAACTTAAGCACAGAAAGCTTTTTTGACACACAACAAAAGAGAAGAACTCTGTAATAATATTCAAAATGTTATATACTCTTTTTATCTTTAAAAGAGGATGTTTTTATCACATTCATCTTTAAGTTGACGAACATCAATGGAATTGAGGTTTACAATTTATGCGATATTGGTTAATAATGAAGGATTTTACTTTACGGCCTGAAAATTTACCTGAATATAAAAATATCTATTTCCAGTGGAATAGACTACTACGCCACCATTGTAATTCGGCTTTGTCTAACCAAATCCATGCATGGAACCCTCTTGAATTGTAAATTCCTCTGTTTTCTTGTAGGTAGAGTGCAGTCTTTATGACATTTTCCCCATATCATTTCATTTTCATATGTACCCAATGTTTACCAAATTAACACTTGCATCAGTACATATGCACTGTGGGTGCTTGTCATTGATATCTGAGAAGTATATATTTGTAACATACTGTTTCTTTTTTTAATAATGTGAATTTCTGAAATATTTTCGCTGATAAGTCACCAAATCAACCCTTGTTCACTTTTCAAATTGTACAACACAATGGAAATGTGTGAGAAGTATTATTCATTATTACGAAAAATATTATTGTTCAGGTAATGTATGAATAAAACGATTAGTCATTCAATTCAAATAGCTATTTTATATAAAAATAGAAAATGGCATTGATAATATTAGCCAATGTTTAATGCTTTAATGTTAGGACAAAAACACTGATATTTATGTAGGGTGTTTGAAATAGGAAGGCAGGATCCAAAGGTAATTCCTTACCTTGCGCGTTTTCAATCTTTAACAAAAAACATACTTTTGGCATATTATTCAGAAAATATTGGAAAGTATAAGATAGCAGGCTAAAGTCTTATATCCTCTCCATAAATCGCTAACACATTGAAACAGAATTGGCCAGATTGCTTATAATTAGTACGAATAGTGAAAGTGCGTTTGTTAGAAAGAAGGAATTGGCACTGCCACAAGTTTCATCGGCGTTTATTTGTACGACTGGTTTGGCACTGATTTATATGGACGTAAGGTTTCATACCCGTTTGTTTAATCGACTTGGTTCGCACTGCTTTATATGGTCGTTAGGTTTCCTGACGCTAATTTTTATGCCTGGTTTGGCACGGCAATAGCTGAACGTTAGATTTCATTGCCGGTTTTTGGCAATTCGTAGTAAATTGTTATTAAAATTGGGTTTGCGTAGCTACAGATTGACGTTAGGTTGTTTTTTAATAAGGTTTGGTTGAATATGGACAAAGGTTTCATCGCCATTTTAGTGATACTACTGTGTTTGCAATTCTAAAAATGGACATTATTGATTTCTATAGCCGTTTGTCAGTACGTATGTGTTGACAGAATTACTACTGAATTTCAGTGTTAGTACGACTGGTTTTGTACTGCTTCATTTTGACGCGATGTTTCATTGTCTTTTGTTAGTAAGACTTGGTTGGCACGTCTAAGGATGGACGTCAGGTTCGATAGTCGTTTTTTAATACGACTGAGTTGGCACAACTGCATGTAGAATCAAGGTTCCATAGTCTGTTGTTAGAAAGACTGGATTTTAACAAAGACAGGTGGACGTACGGCTTCATAGCCTTTTATAAATCCGACTTGGTTGGCACGTGGAAGCTAAGTTTCATTGCCGTTTGTTAGTACCACTGGGGTACACTGCTTCAGGTGAACATTAGGCTTCATAGCTTCAAAGATTTTGTTAGTACTAGTGAGCTCGCACTGCAACATGTGAAAGTTTCATAGCCGCTTGCTAGGACGGCTGGTGTTTCAAGGCATCAAGTGGACATTTGGTTTCATAGTCTTTCGTTAATACGATTGTGTTGGAACTGCTATATGCGTTTATCGGGTTTCACAGCGGTGTGTTGCCACGGCTACATGTAAATCTTAGGTTTCGTAGCCGTTTGTTTATACGACTGGTGTTGAACGTAAGGTTTTATAGCCATTTTTGGTACAACTCGGTTAGTACTGCTGGACTTCATAGGTAGGCATTATACCAAAAAACGGATATCTTGTATCGTCAAAAATCGTGATGGAAAAATAAGATGGAATGCAATGCCAAATTAATAACTATTTTGTTATTGTCTTGGCATTTTTTTTTCAAATGTTGTTTTGTCTCTTCGAACTATGCACTATTGATCTCTCACATGGGTATTCTACGCTGGACTATAAAGAGTCGCAATGAGTTTGTCAAACAAGTTATAATGTTCTAACAAGATGTCATACATGTAGCTAAATGCAATATGAATAAATCTATTTAATTGAACTGTTAGCTTCAGTGTATTACCATTAAATTACCATAAAAAGAAAGAAAAAAATATCCCTTGTCTAATGAAAGCTCGAGTAAATCCCTGAATCTTGTCCCGTAGGTAAAATTTAGTATACGTTTTAACACTGTGAAAACGATATTATTTACTGTAAAGTTTTGGTAACGATCATTGAAGTCATTCTCTTCAGTGCAAACCCGAACAAATCCGACCATCCGTGAAATGTTATCACCACAAAAAAAAGTGTTTAAGGCATGTCATCGTCAAGAAAAGGAAAAGTTCGAGATGAGGAAGAAAAATTCGTCATTTTTGTCACATTTTTTGTAGGCAAACAACCACGTTTAATAATCAAATCCAAGTCTTAAGATTATGGATAAATGAGATACCGTCACTCTGATGCAGTCGCCAAACAGTGACCAGAAACGCTATGCATTGTATATAACGAACGGTAACGGATTTATGTGATATATTCTCAAAATATATTATCTTTCATTTCATTGGCTTTGATACTTCAATATAACTTAAAGAAAAATCTCAATTGTGAAATTTATTATTATTATTATTATTATTATTATTATTATTATTCTTTTAAATCAAGTTATACAGTCAAACCTTCATTTAGAGGTCACCAAAGAGAAGATGTAAAATTGGCTGCTAAAGATGGGTGGCTGTTAATTCAAAGTTCTATTTGACTGAAATATTCAGCAAAGGGAAATTGAAATGTGACTGTTAAAACAAGGTTATTGCTTAATCAAGGTGACCGCATCAGCAGGTTTGTGTGTATATTCTATAGCTTTACTGCTTTTTCACATGTACTAGATGTCAATCATTTACTGACGTCCTCAGTTTATCTCATAAATACAATTTGATTCACCAGATGGCATGATACCAATATATACTTTTCAGTTACCAAAGACATACAGGTATGTGTTACGTTTAATTTTTAGTATCAACAACAAGAACAAGACGGAAGACGAAACATATAAAACATTAATACAACTAAGAACAATGTGGACCAAACTAAAAACCGGTGTGAAACCAAGTTGTCTCCAATGGTAATTAGAATAAGCAGTTCTTGCCTCCTTTTTTAAACTACTGCACTATCCATTTCCAATCCGATATTAGTCAATTTATGGTTAAGGGGAAGGCTTAAAGGGATAATAAGCTCCAACATAAATGACATTGACATGAAAGAAGTAATAGTTCCACATAAATATTGAAGTTTACGAAATCATCCCGTTTGTCATAAATCTTGGAAACAAGTTTTCACTGTTGATTTGAATCTAAAAATGAAGCCTGTTTAGGCACGTACCATTTGATTTTCTAGTGGTCTTGGATTTGTATGCGGGCCCGGTTATTTTTTCATGTTTAATTAATGTAAGAAAAATTCTTTGGAGAGTTATTTTTTTCCAATAGCCAGATAGTGAGTCAGAATACTGGCTTTTTTAAATCAGGGCCAGAATTTTTTTCTAAAAAAATTCCCAGGCCCTCCCCCAGAAAATCAAAATGGTCCTTATTAGTTTTGTGGCACCTTTAATTTCCAGTTCGATTGGGTACATTTGTTTGAGATGATCGCTGGTTCTAAGATTATTCAAAGACAAAACATTATGAATAAAGGGAAAGGAAAAATTGAACTACTTGATCTTATTTCTTCTCGTTACTTTGTACTTCTGCTTGATACAAGTTCATAAACATGTCGGTCAGTAGTGTCGAGAAGTTTATGCCCACTGGAGTTCCAATGGTCTGTGAAAAAGCTCGGTCCCCCTATTCTACACTGATGTTGTCACCTTCCGTGTGATACGTTGAAATGCCCGAAATGATTAGGTAGGTTTCAATGTACATCCGATTTTTTTACCTGACATTGAAACAAAGGATCTTATTTGTATAAGGTTGAAAAAATGAAAAATCACCGGTAATAATTTTATTTTTTATTTTTAAAGATAGGTTTTGGTGGATGCAAGAATATGATCAGATCACTAGTTAAAACTTAAATTAACACGTCATCCTTTTCCTGTGTTCAAGTAATTTTAGTAGCGGAAACATTTACAGGAAAATATTACACTTTCACCACAGACTGTTCTAAACAAGGAAAATCACACAATTTTTTTATCTATGTCATAGATAGACGAGTTTCTTTTTATTTTCATATTTAAGAAATTGAGTATAAATATGGTATATCACAAGCTTTCACAACAGATGCATTTTGTTTTAGTTAGAACGACGCATTCGAAAATTATTCGTTTCTTAAAACTTTGTTATTTTAAAGACAATCTTGATGCAATCAATTTAAAAATATATCCGTACCCAGGCTTCCTCCAACAGTAAAACTGACCGCCGCGATATGGCTGAAATATTTTGTTAGCGTTAAACCCCATCAATCAAACAAATAAAAACATATTCTGTAACGAAAAACACTAAAATCTAATATTTCACCATATTTTAAAGACAACTTCCTGTCATTAATTCCATGCACTTATACCACAACTGTTGCAACCAAGATTTTCAGCTATAGACAACTTATTGAAGAATACCACCATTGACCACTACAAACTGCACTTTTGTGCAAAAGGAATTCGAAAATACCAAAGGGGCAGACAGAAATCGTTAAGTCGGAAGACAGGCAAGACCATGTCCAACAAAATAAAACAAAAAACATACATAGAACACACGAAACTACACTGAAAACTAAAGCTGGAGTAACAAGAACCCTATAAAAACCAGGGTGCTCCGGAAGAATACGCAACTCCTGCTCCACTAGTGGCACCCTTCGTGTTACTCAGTAGTCAAAGCCGGTATATAGTCACAATCGGTATAGGAACGGATATGTTTTCATGACAGTGGGAAAATATCCATTGTCATTTGTGAAATAAATATTTCGTACCGGACAACCAAATCATGATGTAGACCGAAAAACTGCCGGAGTGATGACTCTAATCTTCCGCTGTGAATTAAACATTTCGTATCGGACAACCAAATAATGATGGCGACTGAAAAACTGCCGGAGTGATGACTCTAAACCCTTGGGTCAGTAGCTTTCTTGACAGCTGCAACCCTCTATCAATAAAATAAAAGTCATCTCTCTTGTCGTGAAGTTTTTTTCTTAACCGGCCCTTACTATAAATTTCTAGGTGTAAGTCTAGGAAAGAAGCAGACTTTTCTGTTTCTGCAGTATTATTAGCAGTTAAATACGAACTTCCGATTAACTGCGATACAAGCTTTTTCAGAGGTGACAGGAGTCTATTATGGATTCTAATACCTTGCAAAGGTATGTTAGGATACATCAAACGAAACCCCTTTATCTTTTGCAATGCAGCATTTCAAATATTTGATTTCTTCAACCTTTACCCCATCATTCCCAATTCTGAAATAAAAGCCAAAAGCTTTGATTCAACTTTGTTTTTTTTAAAAGGTAAAAATGCAGGTTCAAAATATTTGGTATCTGGAAGGGACAAACCTTTTCATTTAATATATCATCCTGATTCTAAAAGGTACTCTGAAAAGACGACATATTCAAAATTATTAAATTTTATTGCGTTTGGTGGACGTTGGTTTTGGCATTTTAATAGATACTAATTGCTTTCCCCTTCTCGTCGGGTTTTTTATTGATATAATGCAGACACTTATACAGGGACTTTTGGAAAAAAAAAGAAAGCTGTTTCACGTCGCTATATAAATGCTTAACATTTATGACTATAGGTCAGTTTATCGAATCTACATTGGAAACTACAAAAACCGAATGGTATGCTTCTTACATTATACATGGACTTGCAATAAGGGTAGATTAAAAACGTTATGACAAGACATAAATAACCGGCTACGAGTTTTGTATAAACCTTTAAAAGGGTTCGCCAATCAGAATACAGTGCCATTTTAAAATTCCTATAAGGTTCTTACAACTAAGTGAGACATTAGATATTGTGCATATCTATAAAACACATCTTGTTTTGTCTAACCAAATCTATATCCGATTTGCACCAAATTAAACCTTATATGATAGTCATAGTATGTGATTTTTGTTGATATCTGAGAAGTGTTAGTTGACAACAGTAAATAATGTACATTTGTAGGATTTGTTTTGGTGGTGACACATCACGAAATCTTGAAATCCGAACAGGTTGGGATGAATCAAGTTAATTTGTACCGTTAATTAAACTCCTCACAATTTTGTATTAATCATAATCAATAATGTATTTTTTTTTAATTCAATTGATTGTAGTCTTCATTGAAATAATGGAAAACGCACGTACAAAAATCAGTTTTATGAAAGTGACAAAATTTAATTTTATTCTAACAAAAAATACATTGGCAGATGCTTGTCGTTAACTTCATTTCGTAGTTTGGTTTTTTCATTGAGCTGGGTTGTTCATCTTCGAACATTATCGTAAATGATATCTTACAGGTATAACGTTATCAAATAATTTGCCAATGGCATTGATAATCGGGAGAGTTAAAAGTCTAAATTTAGACGTTTTTTTTCTAAATTCAAAAGTTTCACGTGCAATTACGATTATAATTGTTTACTCATGTAAGATTATTTCTCTAAATAATGGTCTTTTTGGCGTTCGAGATAAAAATATTGTCTTATTTGGCATTTGCAATCGTTTTTTTTCTATATTGTCAGCAATCTGTGTGATGAAAAAGAGAAATAAAAGGCAATAGTTTTAAGAACTTGTTTAGTGCCCCACGGAAATCTAGTAAACAAAAGTCAACAGCTTGATGCGAACAAATCTTCTCTTCTTTAGCCCATAGTGTTTCTGGTGAAAGTAAATCCAGAAAAGATTTGGGTTGTGTCTTTCTGGCATTTATTCCATATTCTTTCTTTTAAAATACTTTATATTTATTGGGAGGTTGATTGCTTACGAGATATAAATAAATTGAAACGCTTGCTTGTAATGATTGCGTGTGGCATTTGGATAGGTAACGCAAAATACAACAGCTTATTTAATGACCCCTCGCTATGATCTTCTGCTGTCTTTGGTGGAATGCTGTGTAATGGACAATCATGCCACATCTCATATTTTATATATTGCATATTTCCGTAAAACAGCGCTATGTGTAGAAACAATTTGCAATTCAAAAAATGATCTGTGAGTAAATGAATTACAGGTAGGAGTTAGGTAACATAATGAAAGTGAATCATTTACAATGTTTAAAAAATCTGTCATTAAGGGCTTTCCTTCCAACGGAAAGCCCTTATTGTATTTCTTCTGGGGTATAGGAAAAATTGTTCCGCCAAATTTGAAAACATTCACTCCCGTTTATAAATGGTCATACACCTATGAATTTTCAGGGCAGGTATTGGGCAAACATAAAGTATTGTCAGTAGTGGGCCCCCGCCAAAATAGATATCTAGTGCGGAGTTATCCCCATTTTGAGGAAAAACCTTGTTATCATGTAAACTCAGTAACCGTAAAAGATAGCATATGAAATGTAATTGAGGGATTGTTTGGTATCGAAAGATACAACTCATCCGCTTTAAATCGGAAACATTGGGGAACATGTTATGTGAGTTATCTGCCCTTAAAAAATTATAATTTTTTTTTGGATGAAAGATCTCAG
>JAULBM010060179.1:0-10312 GCA_032357055.1 Geukensia granosissima
CTCTAATGGGTCTTTTGTCTGCAAATAAAGTTATGTTATGTTATGTTAAAATAGGGCCTTGTGACGTTTTGGTAAGACAAGTCATTTTTGACATAATTTTGTAAATTAAAAGTTCGAAAAAAGACCAAAATACTGATGAGAAGAGATACATTTTTATGTAAAAATATAATTACCACTATGGTAGTTTCTGTAGAAAGCCATTCCTCCAAATTTCGTCCGTTAAAATAAATTGAAACTGTAAATTTTACTTTTTGTGACATTTTTTAAGACACCGAAGAATATCTGCGAAAAGAAAAATACGCAACAAAATACATCTGTTTTTCTTATAAGCCATCTAAGCCATATATATTAAGTTTCATAGCCTTCCGTTAAGTAAAAACTAACTGAAATATCCTCTTGAAATGACAAGAAAGCATGGTGAAAACGTCGGAAATTTGCCGGCGTGACATAAAATCAAGAATGTATATTTCATTTGAGTATCGTTACAGACTTTATACACTAGAAAATAAATTTGCTTTATCCGTGAATTTTTGTAAACATTTTATGATTAAGATCATACAGAAGAAAGAATGAAATCGGCGGCGTCTGTTCATTTTGCAGCCAGTTCTGGGGGTTGCAAAACACAGAAAAATAAATATTCTCAGTCTTTTACCTCTTGAAAACTATACATATAAACGGAACGACCAGTAAAATCATAATTGTACGACTAATAACGAAATACACATAATTATCGATAAAATTTGAAACGGTTGTCAATTTAATAATTATGAGCATATGTTGTGAATCTTATCACAAAACAAGTCTCATTAAAACTGTCAAAAATATGATTTTTTTTTAATTTTCATATGAACAATATATCTATAAAATGAGGAGCAAGTTTCATTAAAATTAAATCCAGCTATTTCACAAAATCTGAATAAAATTAATATAACTTTTTGAAATTCGACAACGGATGAAACTTTTCTATACTATAAACTTCTAAGCAAGTATAAAAAAAAAACGTCGCATTCCTTTTCCGAAATTTGGTGGATGAATTTTTTAAACACTTTCTAAGAATTTTTCCCTTTTCCAAGAATTTTCTGTTCCAAGGAAAAATAAATCTTGCGTAAGCAAAGAAAAAAATATGGAATTGTGCCGCTTAAATTATACAACATTACTAATTAAAATTCCGACCTTTTTAATATAATAAATAATTTACATTAAATATATACATTGCTTAGTGTTACAGATTTACGGAGAGGAAATCAGTTTGGTATTTTTCATACTGTTCTCCGTAGCATATTTAGTTTTCTCAACGTAACTTCCTGCAGGAATTCCTGTTTCAAGAGACCGACGTTTTGTGTTTGTTGTTTTGAATGTATTTACATACCTTGGGCCTTATTTTGGAAACTTCCTAAGATTATCCTATGATATATCTCAGAAAGATGATTTAGGATAATCTAAGGATATGTCTGAGATGTCGTATACCAACGTCCTAACTAGGATATCCTAACTGTATCCTACAATGTTCTAATTTAAATAGCAAAAATGTCATCTTCCATGTTGTGATGCAAGATTTGTGCATGTAGGTTTTAATTGATAAAATAATTTTAAAATAATACATTTTTTAAAAGGGAAAAAGTGGTATATTTATCATCTGGCCAAAGATCAAAGCAATTAATGGTGAGAAATAATACCCATTATTACTCTTCACGTATGAAGCTTTTATTAGAATTTCAATTCTACTATTTTACATAATTTTACAAAGGACAAATAGTGTTGATATAATATGCGAATGCATATTAACTCTACTCCATGTAATATGCCTGTAAAGGGCGGTCTTTTAAAAATCATGTGATAATAAATGGGCGGGGTTTTCTCACTTTGATTGACGATGAAGAAAACATAAATATGTCCTCCGGGTCGTGCATTTTGCTTTCAAACGTTGGGGGTATAAATAGTTGTTTTAAGGCAAAAATCTTTCAATCTTAGCTTACTTACATGTAGTAGATATAAACTGTGAATAATGTGTCTAGTTTGAAATCAACAATAGTAGAAAACATCATCCAAATTTTACAGGTATTAAAATAGCTTCAAATATGCCTATGAAGTAGAGAAAAACAACAAATTATTTAATCTATTTAATTTTGCAACTTGCAGTTCCAAAGAGCGTTGACGAACTACGTAGGAAACTAGTGAGCACATATACGAGTAATGTCAAAAAACAACACGCTTCAGTTAGACGCGAATCCCGAAAGACAGGTGGTGGACATCCGCCAAAAAATTCTTTGTTGATTCTTGTTGGCAAAATACAGTATATCATATAAACAGCAACCCTTTACGTACGAATTACATTTTATTTTGGGGTCAGGAGGGGACGCTTGTGCGTTTGACCGGGTCAGTGAGTTCTGACTTAGGTACAAATTATGTATTGTGTGACAGCTGTTTAATGACTTTGTCGTTTTTTTAGTGTTTGGTCATATTCGTTTACAAAATTTGGATCCTAAAGTTAGGATATTTCTAAGACCATCTCACGACACCTGGGGCCTTATTTTCGAAGGTATCTTAAGACTAAGATGTATCTTAAGACCATCCTAGGACATTTCTTAGTCCCAAATGCATTTTCGAACGTGTCTCATCTTAAGATTTATCTGAGAATCATCCTAAAGTTAGGATGCCAATTTAGGTGTCTTAAGATAGTTTTAGAAATATCCTAACTCTAGGATCCAAATTTTGTAAACGAATATGACATTCCTAAAAAAAAACGACAAAATCATTAAATAGTGTCACAAAATACATGATCTGTACTGAGGTCAGAATAAATATTCTGACATTTTCTGACCCGGTAAAACGGACAAGCCTCCCCCTCCTGACCTCAAAATAAAATGGCCATTAGTACTTAAAGGTCTGCTGATAATATGTTATAGTGCAATAAGCAGTCTTTGTCAACAACTTTATCCCGAATAGAATCAACAAAGTAATTTTTAAGTTAAGCTTGTTTTTTTTTACATAACTCGTATATGTGCACATTTTCTTATGTATTTTTGCCTTTGAAACACCTATTGGGTATTATTTCTCACATTTAATTCCTTTGATCTTTGCATGCATAATAAAAATATTTCAGTTTTTCCCTTTTTCAAAAAATATTTTTAAATTATTTTTATCAATTTATACCTACTTGCATCAAGATGGCAGATGACATTTTTGCTATTTAAATTAGGGTATTTTTAGGTTACAGTTAGGATATCCTAGCTAGGAAAATCCTAGGAGACCGTTGGTACGGCATCTCAGACATGTCCTAAGATAGTCCTAAGATTACCCTAAATCATCGTCTGAGACATATCTTATGATAATCTTAAGAAAGTTAAGGCCCCTGGGGCATTATTTTCGAAACTTTTCTAAGATTATCCTTAGGTATATCTCAGAAGATGTTTTGGTTTGGGTGACAGTCGTTGCAATCTATCCCTTCTTCTGTGTTCTCATTGGTCATAAAAGTAACAATGCAAGTAGTTTTTAGTTCTTGGATGAGATCTGGTATGGCTTTATCGAGGTCCCTCGGTTTTTTTATGCTGGTTATAATCTAGGACGATTCCTTGTTGAGTGGTCTATTATTCAAAGTGAAAGCGAGAAGTAGTAATCACGAATGTGTAATTTGAATTTTGGACTGTCTGCACAACACATATCCTCCCAAGTGTTTCCAGGAATGCAGCTTCGTCGTTAGACACTAGACAAATAATAGACTACATTGTCTATATCGTCCCAGATAAGTTTCTCTGGAGTTATACCCAATGCTTATGAGAAATTCAGTTTCATTCTTCCGTCTTTTTGAATTGGTATCAAAGGTTTGGAGTTCATAATTACGGTGACTTCCTTGTCACTGTCGGGATCGATGAGTGGATATTGTTCCTCGGGAATTTCGTGGTCCAA
Source organism: Geukensia granosissima (assembly GCA_032357055.1). Lineage (NCBI taxonomy): Eukaryota > Metazoa > Mollusca > Bivalvia > Mytilida > Mytilidae > Geukensia > Geukensia granosissima. Next base: position 3,907 of record JAULBM010060179.1, read on the forward strand.
TTAGCCAGGAACTATCAGCTAAGGTCATCAGCTTACAATGATCTTGTTGCTATATTCGGTGGATTTTGATCGGTGGGAACGTAGTTCCACTAACTAAAAGTGGAGTATCCTTTGATCCTCGGTTTCAAACGTAGATGTAGAATCTCTTGTTTCATTTGAGATTTTGCTGTCGGTATAGTATGAAACAGCATCCAAGTAGCTGTTTGGTAAATCTTGACTGCTAAAAAACTGCAGCGCACAATTCTAAACGTGCAATCGCACGTCCGATGTCGGTAATACATTGGCACAAATCTCAGATTAAAGTCATCATTCCAAATAATTTGGTCGCCATCAGGATTTGGTTGACGAAATATCCATTTCACAAATGACAATAGATATCTTCCCACTGCCGCGAAAACAAATCAGTTCATATACCGGTTGTGACTAACATCGATTGAGACTAGACACCGGCTTTTGTCCACTGAGTAACAAGATGGTGCCATAATTAGAGCAGTCCTGTGGTTTCTTACCCTTCCAGAGCATCTGAACTCAACCTAGTTTTTGAAGGGTTCGTGTTGCTCTGGCTTTTTGGTTTTCAGTGTGGTATTGTGCGTACTGTGTTTGTCGTTCTTTTCTTTTTTGTTGGCCACGATCTTGTCTCTCTTCTTCTTTAACGATTTCTAGCTGCCCCTTTGGTATCTTCGAATTCTTTTTATCAGGGTATTTCTTTGGCTCAAATGGCTTTTCTGAAGCATCAGAGAATACATGTGATTCTTTTGTCTCTGCCTTGCTTAGCGAAAGTACACACGTACGGGATACCCGTAAAGAATCAAAATCTTTGAGTTACTTTTTTCCAGATTTCTGTTTGGATGTTTTCGGGATCGGTTTTCTCCAGATATAACTTTACTCGGATTGTCACGTGTGCTATGAATCCAACACGATCGTAAGTGCTGTTGATGGTTGACAAAATGCCTCTTTGGTTGATAGATAGTCGGACGATACTTGAAAACTAAAGTTGTCAGAGTTGATGCCTTAATTGAGCCCGAGACTGCCTTTGCATCGGTTTATCTCCTGTTTCGAGATCTAGGTCCTTTAGACTAGAATCCAGGTAATTGTTGTTGAGCATCAACATAACTTATTCTCTTTTAGATGCGATTTTGTGGAGTTTCAAATTACATTTTACTATGTTTCAACATTGCCTCCTGGGTGTTCCTCAGGAGCGTGATTGCTTCATTTTCATTTGCTCAAGAAGTGTGCCTATCGTGCACATAGAAGTTCCTTGAATTCTACTATTTCCGCTCCAAATTCCATGGCTACGGTCTATACTGCATAGCGTCGACCTAAAGTCTATACGTTTGGTGATGCACTGTTTCCAAATACATGGACTCTGCTTCGGTATTCCATTTTTTCGTTAATGTCGTTAATTATCATTATGCCAAAGAATAGAATTTTTTCTATTAACAACTAATCAGTGAAACATGTGATGGACATCTGCTTTCTCTGCAACTATTTTCTTGCGGAACCGCATTTATACACTAAGAAGACTATTTGTCAGATCTGGTCCTGTAAGAAGAAAGTAGTTTAGGGAAATTCCCTCAAATTGAGCAAACAAATCGAACACTCCTCTAATTTAATCGGGTTTCTTTGTGTGGCAAACTTCAAACATGGGAAGATACCTACATTCTTCTCCGTCGTGCAAGTCAGCAGCAATTTTTGTTTGTTTTAACAAATCTTGCTTATAAATGTAATAAAGTGTTCTTGTTTAACATTATTTTTATTCCAGGCTGATATCTAGAAGATCTGCACGACGTGCCGCTTGAGCTCTGTTGTTTGGTTAGAGGGAATGCTCAAGGTGCCACCCAGTTTCCAGATGCGCCCTTGTGGAATTTCTAGTCCTGTTGTTCCATAAACATTTTGTCTTCAGTTGATAGTCCTGGTTTGTCATCGTCTATAATTCTTTCGAACAGCGTAGATTCGTTGTTTTATTTAGATGGCTTAGAAGTGGACAAGTATTTTGCCCTTTGTATTTCTTACGTATCTCAAACTGATTGATACACTGTTTCAACATGCTGGATAGACAATTTTGCAACAAAATTTGACGTAATGTTCAAGGGTCGTGTGTTGTTTGTTCAGACAGGTTTCGCCTATAACCACACAGACTAGTGTTATTTGTTGAGTGTAAGGCGAATATGGTGGACCTCAATGCTAATTGAGAACATGTGGTGGACCTCATTGCTAATTGAGAACATGATGTCTTGTCCAATCGGGATCATAATTTTGCAATTATTGTCTACCGGTCTAATCTTGCCGGATATGTACCTCGGGTGTTGATAATTCAAGACAACATCTGGAGATGGTAAACTCGTCCCTTTTATCGGGAATGCAATCACATTTGATTAACACATAAAGTTGAAATTTTGTGTCGTGAGTTATAGATTTTACAAAATATCCTCGGGCTCTATTTCCAGAGGTAGCAACACGGCCTCAGTATGTAGATGGAATGTATACTGTAAATTCAGAAATGTGATGTTTTTATTAAATGCGAATATTGCGACTGAGTGATAATCGAAAAAATAAGAACTCGCATTTAGATCTGTAAACTATATTTTCAAACAGGTTTCCTTAAAATCGCAATAATTTATATCGCATTATTGAAAAACGTTTTAAAATCGCAATAATAAATGAACGCAATAATTTCTGAATTTACAGGCATCAGATCTCATGATGTTGAACTGATCGAAGGATTTTGGTATGGCAGGTGACCTGTTGCTCTGATGGCGTACAAATAAATCATTTTCTCCTTGCGGTCTTTGTTAAAAACATTTATGGGAATAACCTGGATTTTCCACCATACTTACCACGGCAAATTTCCATACAACTTGTGTTAACGACAGGTTAAGCAATTTTCCCCGCCGATGTTTCCCCAGGTTGAGTGAAGTAGAGGTCCAGTGTAGAATACCCATATGAGAGATCAGAAGTGCATAGTCCAAAGAGACCAGACAAATTTAAAACAAACTAAAAGATAAAACGTATACAAAAGGAACAAAAGCTTGGAATCTACGAACTCCCTTACAAAACAGGAGTGGGACCAGGTGTTCCGGAAGTGCAAGCATTCTTGCCCGCGCGCAACACCCGTCGTGGAATACTTATTCTCAAATCCGGTTTAAAATGTCAATCCGAGAAGAGGTCAACTTATTTTTATATTGCTGGCAACAGGTCCACAACCAGTCTAGACAGACCGACACCATCCGGACCAACCAACCAGCGACGGCGACCATAAACCCCAAGGAGGGACGACCTCAACCCCGACTGGACGCATCCCTGCTGCAGCATCCCATGCGACAAGAGCAATGCTCTCCTCAGAAAATCCTTATAGTTGGAACAGGCACGAGAGTAAAAATCAACTGTGAAACATAAACCCCGTAGGCAGGGGAAGCAGGAACACTGCCACATAAATATGAGAAGTTTACAATGGGAAAGCCGAAGTCATTCCGTTTGGCGTAAATCTTTCCCTCTTGGACAACTTCGGGGAACAAATCAAGGCATAAAGCAGACTTCTCTGTGTCTGCAGTACCTAAACCTCCAGCTGGTGGGTACATACCTGGTCAAGATGACCACTGAACGCAGGACCACCCAACGACAAGACATCATCGACAAAGCGAAAAGCAAAACCAAACGACCCGGCCAATCTCCTTCTGCTCCTTGCAGGGGTCCCTGAAGGAATTGTGCTTCACACGAGTACAAGAACAAGTCCGCTGAAAAACTCGGCCACCAAACTCGACAAAAATACTGTCAATCAGAAAGTCCAGCATTTTGGCAATATCACCTCCACTGCACCTACTAGCACAAGCGGTGTGCTCTCCAACAAAGTAAGACATCCTTTTATCTTAAACCAAATATTTATATCTTGGATACCAATTTTGCCCAACAAAACACCGGCGTATCAACTTCTCAAAACGGTCCCAGAGTCGTGAATGCGGAATTGTGGTATAAAGGGTAGAAAAGTCAAACGGCCGAACACCTGCACAAAATCTTAAAGAATCGGATTTGAGATATTGAACCAGATCTTTCGAGTTTTTTTATTATCCACATTTTATTAACACCGCTTGTGAAGTACGCTTTATCGGAGTACTTTTGAAGACCTTCCCTGACTGTTGAAAGTATAGTTGTAAGTAATTTAGGAGAGGCTTGGTGGAGCATCTGGAGAAGCCCGCTATATATCTTTCTTTACATGGACACTCGTGTAGTTTTGGTTTCCAAAATAAAGAAGCCAGTTCTGACTCATCCTCCCTGGCGTCAACACTAAAAGAAGACAGACCCTACCAGTGGCCAACAATGATCTCTCCATAAGAAAGGGCAGCAGGTGCACTTTTCGGGTCACCAGACATGTCCCTGACGCCGAGCTCTTTTATCAATCAATCAAGTTAGTGTTTTGTACAAACCAAGCACAACTTTGCTTGAGGCTCCATCGGCTGGAGCAACAACAAATTCTTCCTGGACGACGAACAAGTCCCCAAGACAGCAGGGTCCTTGAAAACCGAAGGAGTTCCAGCGCTCAATGACCCCTGTAATTCCTAAATTAGAATCTGAATTAATGATCTGACAGTCTTGACCCATTCAGAAAGGGTGTCAACCACTACCTTTTCTCGCTTCGCCAATTGAGAGTTTGAGGTTTTGTTTCCAATGAATTGGATTTGGCACTCGGTATTAAGGACCTTTAGATAGCAGCTTATCATTTGTAACAAAACTGAGGTCACCGGTAATGATGTGCCCAGAGGGACTATATTTAAAGGGTGACGACGAACAGGAGCAGTCCGGGGGATTGGATTTTAGATCGTCAATACTGTTGCTGTAAATGCTGCAAAATCTCCTTATAGTTGAAAATTATGAATGTAACAGGCTTAGTGTAGGTATAAGAGATTTATGGAGTGGATTTATCAGTGAAATAAGATGCTGGTTTATCTTTTGATATATGCATCGCGGTCTCATGTCTCATGAATTATACTGCCGCAGTGCGTGCAATAAATTTGGTTGTTACACTCAATGAATTTGTGTGATAACCATGAACAGTATTCTTGCTTTCTTCCAACGGCTTAGTCCAGAGTAAACGGCAATCTATTAGTGGATGTTTCGTACTATGTAAAATGCAGTAATTGTAGAGTTGTTTCTCTTTGTCGTCATGTGTTTTTGAGGACTCCAATAAAACCCTTTTGGCGATTTTTTGTTGATTGGACCTTTGAGTGAGGAGTGTTTAGTCTCGTACACGAAACCGGGATTGTTCTTGATCTGGCTTATCTCCCTTATGAAGGTTAAGTTCTTAAAAGGAGGAAATAGACATCATGTTAGTGGATATACTTCACGGCTACTAGTACCACCTCTGGTTCATATTTTTGCCCTTTCTTGTTGTTGCGCTGCCTAGACTGTTAGCATTTTGCTACTGATGCAAGGCTTGTTGCTCAGCAAAGGCGGTTGCTGCCTAAGCTGCTTCCGCCTTTGCACGTGCTTCTAGATCTGGAATTTGAAGAGCTCTTTGACGGTCCAATAATTTTGCCGTAATCATTTTTCTGACGTTTGTCTTAGTCCTTGAAATTGATTCGCAGTGTTTGAATAAACATGTTTACTTTCGAATCTCGTGCAGCATCCACTTTCGCGCTCGCTTTCGAATGTACTTGTCATAGAAAGTCTACATATCTTTGGGAAGCTCTCAAGTATTCGTCTTAAAATTACAGGATTCTGTCCTCTGTAGCAATAACTGGATGCACGTTCTATGGAAGAGAAGTTATTTCCAACGTGGAAACCTCCATAGTCGGTTGATTTTAATGAAATATCTGTCTCTAGCCTTCAACGCTTTTCTATGTCATGTTCTTTGGCTGTAGTTTAACTTCTCAGTGTAGACTGTAGGGTCCAATGTCAGAAGATGGTTCTTAATTCATGGCCCTGTGTATTGTAACAAAAACTTCGGTTACCGGTAGCAGCTTTGACTAGTTGGGCACTGTCAAGTGTACTTCCGCGACGTCGGAGTTGTTATGTGAATCCAGTAAGTAGAGTCCAGCTGTTGGAACGATACAAACGTCTTGTTGTCCTTTTATTTTTCTGGCATCCGTGAACCCAGATCTGGTCTTTTGTTTCCAGCACAAATAGAGTAACCAGTCCAGAAAAGAAAGAAGCAAAGGCACTTTATTTATTTTCCTGACATACGGTAAAACGTTCCTGATTGCTCCACGTTTAAGGACCGTTTCGAAGGCGAGAGACGAGTACAGAAGTGATATGAGCCGTTAAGGTTACGTTCGAATCAAGGTTTCCTACGGAAAAATAAAGATAAGGTTGCACTTACCAAATAAAATTTGGGACCAAATTTTGGCATGACAAATAAAATGTAAGGCAGGTTTTAGGCTTACTTTTGTGTTTGTTTTAGCTCTGATGTCTA
>JAULBM010060190.1:0-10312 GCA_032357055.1 Geukensia granosissima
TATGGACTCTGGTTCATTGTTGAAGGCCATAATGGGACCTGTAGAAGTTAAAATTCTACGGTCACTTTGTGGGTGGCCGTCTCATGGACAATCATGCCACATCTCCTATTTTTATATTCTCATCATTCTGTTTTCTTCGACCACTTTTCGATAAAACTTGATATGATTCTTTTAACAGAAGTTTTGTTTCTTATGAGAAATGAGTATAACACTGCAAAACTTCTCTCGAAAATTACGTTTCCCCGACTTTTTGATTATCCTGCTGGGACTATCTCTTTAACGAACAAAATTACAAATAATATTCTTAACAAAAATATCTGCCAAAAGAAGATACCTCTCTAATAAATACTTGCAATTACTAAAAGCAAGCTCAGGGTGAGATAAGACGTCAAACCTCTCAACAAAGAGATGCCACCAAACAGAGTTTGCCAATCGATTCTACTCTGTTGTCAATAAACGAGAGGAAAGACAATGGTTGACTAATACCTTTGTAAGAAGGCAATAAGTTTATTCTGAATTATTTAAGCTAAAACATCACCATAATATATTAAAGTGTTATTACATCTGTGCACTAAATCTTGTTTGGAGGAGTCTTTTTGAAAGTTTCCTATAAAGCGTGATTCATAGCAAAATAAAAATAAATCTGTAATATGAGAAGCGCAGTTTGTACCCATTAGTATGCCATCTTTGCCGGTAGACCGTTTGGCCAAATCGTACATAAATATTATCAAGAAGAAAGTCGACCGGTGTAATCATTGCAAATGATGTCTAACAACTGTATTCATTACAAGATTTATTGTTAAAGAGTAAATTAAATTTATTGCGGCATATGCAATAACAACCATACGTTTTTACAAATTGTCCAGATAAGCAAACTTTCCTTAAAAAGCTTATGTGATACGATGCCCAACTTACACGTAAGCATAAAAATAAAGATGAACATATAGAAAATATCAAATTTCACCTATATATTCAACATTGATATACGATAATTATGTCCATTTAATTCAGTTACTGATTTACTTTGTCATATTTAATCTTACAGTTACATGTACATCAACTCCACAGCAATTTTAAAAGAAGGAATCCTGAATAGTTTTTTTTCTATGTTTCAATAGTTGTGCATCCAAGATACAACTTTTAACACACAAGCACATGGAAATGCTCTGAAGACTACGTGTTTTCTGGGATACCAAGATTCCGAACAGCATACTCTCTCTGGGTTTAAATGATATTATCAATGGCGTCTGTAATACATGTATATCTCATAAATTTTTTACATTGTCCCAAAAACTAAAATTGTTATATATCTCATGGCCTATGCATCAATTGTAAAAAAAAAACCAATTTAACTTATTATCTTGTATTTCCAAATATAATTGTCTGTAAACTAGACACTGTTCGAATCTATGAGACACTGTTCGAATCTATGTGGACAGACAGCAATGCTATAGTTCCTTGAATGAGGCGCCATTCTGAATTTGTTTCTATAAATAATTTCTGAAAATTGTCCTTTATAGACAGACGTGATTAATACATTCAATATCTTTAGTATTCTGTATAAAATTTTGATTTATTTATACTAATGTTGATTTTGGCTTGTCTTTGTATTTGTTCGTTTTGTATTATATTTTTATAATTATTATGATTTATGCCTTCAACAATATCTTATCCTTTTAAAGCTTCTGGTCTTAATCCTTGTTTATTTAGGATTTTGTGGTGTCCTTTCCACATTTGACATAATTTGTGACTATTTCATATTAATCATCATGATTTAAAGGTCTGCTTCATACCTAGACTTACACCTAAAAATTGACAGCAAGGGCGGGTTAAGCACAAAACTTTACGAATAGAGAGATGAATGATTTTCTGATTGTAAACTTTCTGTTCATGCCTATCAATATTCCAGTCGCACCTGCCTTTGGAATGTATGTTTCTCAGTTGATACCCTACTCGATGCCTTGTGTTTCCTATCAGGATTTTATTGATAGAGGGTTGCAGCTGACAAAAAAGCTACTAAGCCAAGGGTTTCTCAGGGAAAGATTAGAATCATCACTCCGGAAGTTTTTCAGTCGCCATCATGATTTCATTGACCACTACGAAATATCCATTTCAAATGACAATGGGTATCTTCCCACTGTCGTGAATACAAAATCCATTCCTATACCGCTTACGACCAACATCGACTGTGACTAAACACTTGCTTTGTCTACTGAGTTACACAACGGTCGCCACTAGTAGAGCAGGAGTTGCTTAGCCTTCCGGTGCACTTGAACTTACTCTGGTTTTTGTAGGGTTCGTGTTACTCCAGCATTAGTTTCAGTTTAAGTGTTGTCTGTTCTTTATTTGTCTTTTGTTTCATTTTGTTGGCCATGGTCTTGTCTGTCTTCCAACTTTACGATTTCTGTCTTTCCCTTTGGTATCTTTGAATTCCTTTTATTCGACGCTGTAGACTTCACAAATGGTACCACACATTGGACAAGAGGCACTTACTGCCTCCAAAGCACCTGAAAATACTTCTTTTGTAATGAAGTTCATGGTGCCCAGGCCTTTGATCTTTGTTCAATTTTCGTCTTTAGTTTCTGTTTTGTGTTTTTTGGACTTTGGATTTCTCGTATGGGCATGCTACACAGGGCTCAATAATTTCAAAGCATCCAGTTGTTGGAGTATACTGTAAACTAAAAAAGACCACCAAGCATGGAGTAACAATTATCCTATTTATTGCGAGTTAAGTACTCTTTTTGTATGATAGCTCGAGTGCAACCTCATGTCATATAGGTTACAGAATAAAGTAATATGTGGTGGTAAATCAACCACGTAGATCTACACCTGAGGTTGGCCGGAGGAAAAAAAAACACTTTCTCATATGACCGCCTCAATGGTGTAATGATTAGCGTGCTCACCTTGAGTGCGGAAGCTCGTGGGTTTGATTCCCGGCCGGGTCAAACCAAAGACACAAAAAATTGGTATTTGCTGCTTTTCCGCAAAGCACGCAGCATTAAGGAGTAAGATACTGGTTGGCACAGAGTCAGAATAATGTATCTGGCTAAAGTGGCAGGACTTCCTGCGGACTGTTGCTTTCGTGAGTTAGCACGTTAATAATCTGGATGATCGTGTCAGTCTAGTACAAAGCAGGGTTCATCATCATCGTTCATTAATATGCTCTTGTCCTGAATATGCATGAAATATTTGCCACTGACGTTAAGCAACATTCAATCAATCAATCAATCACTTTCTCATACCAAAGATCTATGCCAAACATCAGGGAGATTACCTTCATGTTTAAGTCTATGCAATCAGGACCCATCTAAACTGTCTTACATGAAACCCATACCTAAGGTGTATGCCAAATATCAGGAAGGTAACCTGCATGGTTGCTGAGAAAAATGTGACAGGATTTTCCAACAGGAAAAATAATTAAAGTCTTGGCAATAAGGATCTACCACCAACTTTAAACTGCCTTACACGATACACTTCCCTGTATCAAAGGTCTTGGCCAAATATCAGGAAGCTAACCTGCATGGTTGCTTAGAAAGATGTGACAGAAGTTTTCCAATATGATAAAAGAGTTTAAGTCTTAGTAAGCAGGAAGTAGAAATGTGACTGACTCTAAACTGCCTTACACAATAAATTTCTCCATACCAAAGGTCTGTGCCAAATATCAGGAAGCTAACCTGCACAGTTGCTGAGAAAATGCGACAGCAATTTTTAGTCACGCAAGACGCCACAAGACAACAGATAGTGATCCCATATGTTGATCTGAAATACACAGGCAACAAAATGAATTAACCATAGAATTAGCAGAAAAGTCAAACTCGTGCAAAAGTGAATTGTACTTTCCCTGCTTGCATGCAGAGCATTGAATATGGAAAATCATGTTGTATTGTCATTTTATAATTATTTTTAAAACAATACAAAACAATACAGTACAAACAAATTTTATAAATATAATGAATTATGCCTTGTATGTAAGTCAACAATCATTCTCAGCATCTCATCAGCTTTGGGATTTTTCTGCAAAAAACAAAAATAACAGACAATCAAAAAAATGAGGACACATTATTTTAAATGAACCAGCGGTTTGATGAGCCTGTATGGCTCACCTGATACCACATTCCAATGGAGAAAATCAAGTCTTTCATATGTCTAACTTCTGGAAATAACAAAAAATCTCTTTAAAAGAAATTTAATATTAAACCAAGTCAGCTTGTGTCTTTCATCATCCCCGGACGAAGACCCTTTGGATCGAAAATTTGGAAGACAAATTTTATTTTTATTTTCTTTATGTTGTACATTTACATTGTTTATGTTTGGTTTGTTTTTACCTTTTAAATGTGGCTACCTTTTAACCTTAATCATTCTATCAGAAAAAAGAATTGTTTAGTTTCAGATAGGACAAAATTGGAAAATTTTATATAAAGGTACCTCCACAGATGCTCCATATCAAATATTTATCCATCTGGCCATGCCATTTCAGAGGAGAAAATTTTCTAATGTATCAGCCAATCAGACACAAGAATCGTCCTTGGATTCCGATAAGGGCAAAATGAAGAAACCTCAAAAAGGACCTTTCACTAATGCTCCAGTTCAAAAATTAATCTATCTGGCCAAGCAATTTCAGAGATGAAGATTTTTTAATGTACTAATCAAATAGAAACAAGTATCTTTCATGGCAACAATGTTTTTTGTCTGACCCAGACAAAATAAGGAAACTTCATAAAGCACATTCCATAGATGCTCCAAATCAAATATTCATCCAGAGGAGAAGATTTTCTAATGTATAAGACAATCAGAAACAAGAATCATCCATGGTGTCCATGTCTTTGGTCCGATTGGAACGAAATAATGAGATTTTTATAAAAGTCCTTCCATGAATGCTCTTTACCAAATATTACTCCATTTGGCCTAGCAGTTTCAGAGAAGAAGATTTTAATGTATGAGCCAATCAGAAACAAGAATCATTCATGGCATCCATGTTTTTGTCCAATCAGCATGAAATGAGCAGTCTTTATTAAGTATCTGATACACTGTAAATTCAGAAATTATTGCGATGTTTTTATTATTGTGAATAATGCGAAAGGATGCAAATCGCAATAATTAGAACTCGCATTTGGAGTTTTGCTAGTTGTTTTCCGTTACAGGATTAACTAAATCACAATATTAAAACTTGCATTATCACCAGCATTGCAAATTCCGCAATAATAAATGCACGCAATAATTTCTGAATTTACAGTAAATGCTTCATACCAAATATTACCCCATTTGGCCAAGGGGTTTCAGAGGAGAAGATTTTCAGTGTATCAGTCAATCAGAAATTATTATCGTCCATGGCGGCCATGTTTGTTGACGGACAGGGACGAAATGAGGAAATTTTATAAAAGTCCTTCCATAGATGCTCTATACCAAATATTACTCCATTTGGCCTAGCAGTTTCAGAGAAAAAGATTTTAATGTATCAGCCAATCAGAAACAAGAATCATCCATGGCATCCATGTTTGTTGTCTGATCAGCATGAAATCAGTAATCTATATTAAGTACCTGATATAGAGCCTTCCTGTAAAGTTTGGTTTGATTTGGCCTAGCGGTTTCAGAGGACTTAATGAAAATATGAAAAGTTAACGACGGACGGATGACAGACAACGGACAATGGATGCCAAGTGATGCAAAAGCTCACATGGCCTTTGACCAGGTGAGCTAAATATCTAGGTGACCAGGACTTCCAGCATGGAAGTATTGCAATGTTTATGTTTTTGGTGAAATTGTCTGTGGCTGTAACTTGCAGTATAAAAATATTGAAAATAAGCAAATCTAACAACATATCAGAAATAAATCCATTTCAAGCAAACAAGGTCACATAACTCTGTAATGACAAATAATAAATAAAAAAAAATGAAAGGGAACCAGGCATCATCAGTCCTAACAACATATCAAATTTTGAGAAAAATTGAATTAAGCATTTTTGTGTTAGTTTCAATGTTTATTGCGGACAGACTGATAGACAGACAAATAGATGGACAGAGTCAAGCAGCTACTAATAAAAAACATGGATATAAATTTAGCAGCATGGACATCTACATTTGATTCATTTTAAAGTCTTTCCATGATATTCTGGGTAAAAAATTAAAATAAATACTGGATATTCCAGCAAACAATATGTGATATATTTCATGTCAGACAGGTCTTGCAATTGTTACTGTATGTTACTATAACTGGAGATATTAGAATACGCTTGTTTCGAATCATTTCTATTCCATCGACCGGTTTCGCCTTTTTCATGTCAGTATGACAAATTGTTAGGCATACAGCTTCCGGTGCTCCTGTCAGTTATGTTAGATTTGCGTGTAAAACGTCAAAAATTCCTTTTGAAATTCAAGCACAAAGAAATGCATTCAGCTTAAGTATTTTAAAAATTGTAAGTTGAGTACCGTGTATACATCACATGTCAAATAAAATAAAGTGTGGATTATAGTTGCCTGGCACAGAATTGGAAGTGCGATGCCTTACATTTCAGCAAAGCAATGTGGTCTGGGAGACGAAAATTCAAAAATGTTAACGGAATAGAAATGATTTGAAACAACCGTATTGAACGGAATGCAGATTGCTAACTTATTCTATTTACTGCTTTTTTTCTTTTTTTCCTTTGACAGCTGCTTGGGGTGGGTTTGGAATCAATTTCTCACCCCACCAATACCTCATGTGCCTGTCCCAAGTCAGAAACACATTAACATTTTCTACCTGAAACTTACATCAACAAAATCTTTGATGGGTGTGGACTCCACTTAACTAGTCTCACCCCATTTATGATTCATGTGCCTGTACCAAGTTAGAAGGACATTCAAAGACATTTACATTTTCTACCTGAAACTTACATCAACAATATCTTTGATGGCTGTGGACTCCACTTAACTTGTCTCACCCCACCCATGTCTCATGTGCCTGTCCCAAAGTCAGGAAGACATTTACATTTTCTACCTGAAACTTACATCAACAATATCTTTGATGGGTGTGGATTCCACTTAACTTGTCTCATCCCATCCATGTCTCATGTGCCTGTCTGAAGTCAGGAAGACAATAACATTTTTTTCTACGTGAAACTTACATCAACAACATTTTTGAAGGGTGAGGAATCCACTTAACTTGTCTCATGTCCCTGTCCCCAAGTCAGGAAGATATTTATATTTTCTACCTGAAATTTACATCAACAATATCTTTGATGGGTGTGTACTCCACTTAACCAGTTTCATCTTACCTGTGTCTCATGTGCCTATCCCAAGTTAGAAAGACATTTACATTTTCTTTCTGAAACTTACATCAACAATATTTTTGATGGGTGTGGACTCCACTTAATTTGTCTCACCCCACCCATGTCTCATGTGCCTGTACCCAAGTCAGGAAGATATTTATATTTTCTACCTGAAACTTACATCTACAATATCTTTGATGGGTGTGGACTGTATCAGTGGCATGAATGCCCTCATTGTAGCTGAGTCCACCTGTATACTGTCTGTATAACAAATATATAACACTGCTCTCACATTGTGTATCTGGCAGTATGTTAAACCTGTAAAATTGAAACACAAGTTTTATTGCAAAATACCAACAGAATGCCTTCTTAACTTATTTAGTTAATAGCTAATAGAAGCAGATTTTGGTTGTAAAGAAAGTTTATTCACCGTTGTTTTACTAACCCTCTTTAATGGCAGTCCCTCATTTATTGCCAAATTTTTACAAATTCCTTTTTTTCAAAATTACAATAATTTCCATGATCTCACAGCACCCTCACATATCGCCAAGATTTTGCCTGGTCCGAAAAGTGGCATTTATTGAGGGTGCACTGTATTTTTAAACACTAAATGAGTACACTTAAGCAATGGTATGAGTTTGGCAACAGACAAATAATCTTGTATTTCATAAATTATGGATGTGAGCTGCCATTTATGTCAAATTCTTGATCTCCTCTGGATTTATCCACTTTATAGAATTAATGTTTCTGCCAGTGACCCCTCCTTTTCTTTTCATAATTTCATTAAAAACACCTAAAAATTTCATTTGAGAAGTTTTTGTGTAACTATTTTTCTATTTCTAAAATCCAAAAAATATAAAAATCTATTAAGACATAAACATACCAAAAAAATATTTTCTGCTTATTTTGTTTCAATATGAAAGGTCTTTAAGCTTATCATAACCTTTTGAAGACCTTGTTATTATTACACAGAGCAGGGAACATCCCTTAGTATTTCCTGTACCTTAAAAAATTCATTTCCATTTTAATACACATAACCATATAATAGAACAATGCATTACATGTACGGACATAAACTATTTTTTGGAAACATTACAGCTTTCTTTACCCCTTACCATTAATGAGGGCTTTTATCTTTTTCATTATACATATACATGAATACTGAGTGCAAACGTCTCACAACACTGCCATTATTTGTCCATTGTTTCAAATGTTAGCTTGATATGACTTCTCTGGGCACCAAAGCAGTCTCCAGGGCTCTAGCCACAGAGCTGACCCAGTGCGAACCCCAGGTTGCAGATGGGGGCCCTCTTGTTTGGGGCTTGCCAGGTTATATTACAGAAAGCCTGGCCGTGGACAATAGTTGGTGGCGTGTTTGGACAGTGCCACGCTCCTGGCATGTTAAAGACCTCTTTTGTTGTTTTGGGAAAAGAGTAGGTTTATGCCACTACAAAAGGCTAAATTTTATGTCCCTACCCATCACTTTTTCCAGTGGCAGTCAAAAACCGTTGCCCTGTTGTGGCCCATTCCACCCATTTTTATATATATTGATAATTGATAACTGATTATGCATGAAATATTTGCCACTGGACATAAAGCAACCAACAACCAATCAATCACTGATATAACTTCTCTGAAAATTAAAAATTTGTTCTAAAATTTTGTATAGTGCCAAGGGTCATTGAAAGGTATGTTGCTACAGTTTTTTCAAAGTTCTCAAAATCTATATTTTACCAAAAAAATATAAACTTCATTTTCTACATCAAATTTGAACATTTATTAAGCTATATCCATGAATCAAGCCAAAGGACGAAGGTATTGATGCTTTTTTATCAAAAATATTGGTATCAAATCAAAGATGCTAATTTGTGAGCTTTCAGACCATAGCTGAATAAAATTTACATTTTTTAAGAAAAAAAAATACACTTGGCAATACAAACAAATAATTTTACATCCAACTTTAGATACAGTGTCAATAAATATCAGATGTTGCATTTTCACTGGGGTTCAGTATATATTCTGACATCTAAAAAATTTTGTTACCACATTCCATTTTTGAAGTTTTTTAAGGTTGCAAATAAAAAGCTTACAAATAACACCATTTCTATATTAATTCTATGAAATATACATGATATACAAATGCCTGAGAAAATAAAAGGCAAATTTTGACAATTCTTGGAAGTTTTTAATTTTAAAAACTCATACTTTTTTTCAATTAGAACAATTTTCAAACTCCAGCACAGTTCTGTATATATAAAAGCTTATGAATACATTGGATTTAAATCCAATAAAAAAATTTCTAATGCACTAACAAGATTTCAAAGTGCAGAACTATAACAAAAATTGTCAGTTTGTGCACATGTTTTAAATATATTTTCTATCAACTTGATCTGAATCAAACACAAATATAATTAAAACAGAGGTGCTTCGCAAGCACAGCATGATACGAACCCAGCATGTTGAAATGTGAAAGGTGAACAAAAGACCCTTTGGGTGAGTGTGGACACAGTATCTTGTTGGACACAATAATGTGCTGGACACAGTAATGTGTTAGACACAGTACAGAGCTGGACACAGTAAAATGCTGGACACAGTGATAAGACTGGATAAAATATCATTTTGACTCATATTATCCTCAAAACTGATGTCACTTTGTTAATTTTTTCAAAAGGAATCATTTGGAAAAAAAAACCCATCAAAATCGAATTAAAAATAAAAATTTTTCAATTTATACAAAATTGGCATCCCCCTCTCCCCTATTCTTTGACCCCTTTTGGCTGAAAAATGGTAAAAGATAGAGAAAATCTGTTGCCATACTATTGAAAGCTCTCATTGAGAGGAATTAAATGCAAAAACCCCATGAAAATCGGATGAAAAATAAAAATTTCACATCTCCTGCAAAATTACATTTTTTAAACCATTTGACCCCTTTTATACAACAAACGGTACATTTTACAAAAAAAAAGCTCGAAATAACTTTTATTGCATTTTTCATAAGGAATCATTTGCAAAAACACCCATCAAATTCCAATGATAAATAAAAAAGTTTCAAAATTTAGGGCGTGGCCA
>JAULBM010060201.1:0-10311 GCA_032357055.1 Geukensia granosissima
TATTTAGAAAGACAATAGTCTTTCGGTCGTTGACTACTAAGCTCTTCATTTATATGACCTTAACTTCGCACTTTTATCTTAAACTTTGACGGTCACGTGATTGTCGAAGATAAATGTCCATTTCGGATTCATTTATGACATTTGTATAGTTGAAAATCATACTCTTGTTGGTGTTTGTATTTGTAAGAGGTAATAGGATGTTCGCCTTTTTCAGAATAAGTGATATTCTGTGTAGTGACATTAAAATGTCTTAAATGATTTCTAAACAAATGACGTCTATTACCTTTAATAATATAAAAATATTTTTTGAAATTTTTGATAACAGTATTTGTTAAATTACAGTTTATTTCCATTCATGTAAACATGCAAAATTATTTGATAAACAATTTATTTTGAATTTTTGAACCTATACCATATTTTCAATAGAGTCTACTTGTATGGATAAAGTACAACTGCTATTAAATATCATATAACTCACATAACTTGGTTTTTTTGCGCATGTTTATACGAAAGAAACGTATCTATCATTTGAGAATTTAATTACGGGTCCCCTAGAAACGGTATTTCGTTTTTATTTATTTATCTCTTTATTTTTGTCGGATTCCCCTGTTTTCATTCCAAACTGAAAACATTGAAATGCCAATATGAAATATAAATAGACGGGAAGTAGAAAATATTAAAACAAGTATAAACTCTTTAGTTGGGTATAAAGCTATTAACAAGAAAGTCAATATTAATTCCAATAAATATAAATATTTTGCGACGAAGACATTTTGCTATTGCCTAAATGAATGCATTTTTGACCTAGAAATATAAACTGTATCTAAACCCAACATCGCAACTACTCATTATTGGATATTTTTTTATTAAAATTATTAAATTAGTTTAAAAATGCCAAAATTACAAACGTGTAAAAAATGTGGTGATTTTTTTTGCATATCTTTTTGACCATGGAATATTTTCATCATTCTTAATATTTACATATTTTCCTGTAACTAATAATTAATTATAAGAAGTGTTGCTGAAACAAAGTCTATTGCAAAAAAGAATTGATCAACGGATATTATAGAAATATGACTTTTATAGCAAACGCATTTCACAGATTTGGTATTTAATAATTATAAAAATTTTCTTTGATAAAAAGTTGAAATAAACATCGGTTCAGCATAAATATCTTGCGCATAAATGATGCTGGTCCTATAAACTATTTCGATATACAAATGAATTTAAGGAAGGTTGTTATATTTTTTTTAAGTTTCTCAAGTTTATTATTTAGAATGAAAAAAATAGTCAAGAATGCCAAGATCATAAAATCATCCGATAATAAGTTAAATATTGTAGAGGTAACCAAGGTTACAAAAGTATGTCTCAATCATTTGATGTGTAGTATATAAAAATATATTAACGCTAAAACCCTAGAATAAGAATTAGTCCATAACATAATCGGAAGGACGATTCAAATTGGTCAAAGGGGAAAATAAAATTATAGTGTAGGTAATAGGACAAAGAAGAGTTATACCTATACAAACACTTACTAGTCTTTCAAGATAAACCACATTTAATCATGGGACGAGATAAGTAAAGAAACATATTAAGTTCTATAACTCATATTCGGTAATAAGTTGACAAAGGACGGACATGATAGAAATCTGGGTGTGAACATGTAAGCGTTGAATTTGGTTCTATATACTGACAAGTTCTTTGTTTTTGATTTCTTTGAGTTAAACAAATTTCATTATTCATTTTAGTTGAAAATGAGTATATAATCAATCTCGTGTACTGATTTTAAAGTTAAACTACGAATCTGATACAAAGTTGTTTTTTTTTTAAACTCAAACAATAGAGTTGTGTTTATGAATAACATTATTAAAGATGTAGTATCCGTCGCTGTTGATGACTAAATATATTGTAAGCAATGAACCCAGATAATCGTATTATTGACTTTTGACCTAGAATAATTATGTGGCTTTTAACTTTAATTTTTACAATAATATCTTCTTACGATATTTGTGTGTACAAGGGCATCCATTGTGTATATATGCCCGCTTTGTTCTATACGTTTTCAGTATTAGAGAATCAAATAAATAAGTTAGGGAAAAAAATTCATACTAAAGAAATCATCTGCTTATTTGTTAAAATGTAGTAAAAAACCGACAATCGAAAACCATAAACAATGTATGTGTCGATGATTGGGTCTTCATTGCACTTTAATTGAATAATTTTACAATCAGTTAATATGTCGTAAATTTGAAATATTCCTGTTCCACTGATGATTAACCACCGCATTTATTAACTTGTGAAGCAGGGCTACTTAATACAAAAAAGGATCTCGTCTTCACAAGTTTCTTGTAAATCAAACTTGAGTTTCAATGAAGTGATTTTAATACTGACGATTGCTCTTCATTTACTTTTACTAGGCAAGTCGCCCGCTGCTGGATGGTGAAAAAATATTGTGGATAATAACACATGAAGGGATTACGTTCGCGTTGGTTTATAGGGGGTTGAATAATCAGGAGACAGATATTACAGGGAATTGTTAGTTGGGAAATAAAACAGTTTTGTAATTGTGAATTGCGGGTGTATTTAATGTAATTTCATTGTAGTGATTGTATAAGAACTTTATTCGCGTGAAATTGTGACCTTACATAATAAAATTTAAAAAATTGGTATTGTTTTTTTACTGAATACTATAATGTAATAATTTTTTGTAAAAAATTGATTTTTTTTTCAATGGCCAGACAGAGGGACAGAATTTTTTTCCAATTCTGATGCCGACCAGATATTTATTTACATGGTCCTTGCCTAAGATCTTGTCCACAGAGTAAAAATGATTGTTGTTGTATTGGCGGAGCATAAAACAAATGTCATGCACCCAAAACAATACTTTGCACCATGATAAAAAGAATCATCAAATCCAAAATGTAAATGCATATACCATTTTGGGTAAAATTTTCATTTTTGGGGATAATACCTATTAATGAGCATCTTCCCAACCTGTTTATTTTGCCAAATGTACTTTTCCATCGGTGCAAAAAAATCGTAATTTTGTCGCTTGCAGGGACCGAAAGAATGTTTGATATCGGTATCTGTACTTCATGTACCCAAAATATTGTATGCTATTAAGTAAGAAATTAAGGGTTGTTTGTAAATATACCAAAATTCTGTAAAAAAACACCTGCGAATTATTGACCTTAAATATTGTCAGACTTAAAAATCCCTCCAATCCCTCCAACGACGTAAACAATATCTGGACGCCTTTGTTTTCGTTTTTCTCCCAAAGTAACCCACACGAAATAATCATAAGCGGAAGTGACAGATGTTACTTTGCATGGTTCCTATAGGACACAGAGGTAAAATGATTAATTCATCCTGGAAGGAAGAGAAGCGACACACAAAATGAAATCTTTTCATGTAAATGTATAGATGGTTTCATCAGTCTAATTTTGTCCATTCTGTTATTTTTACATTAATTAAATAATTTGTTATTGCTGTTTAAAAAATTTTCCTTTTTTAAAAAAGTAAATCCAAAGTATTTATTATAGATG
Organism: Geukensia granosissima; assembly: GCA_032357055.1. NCBI lineage: Eukaryota > Metazoa > Mollusca > Bivalvia > Mytilida > Mytilidae > Geukensia > Geukensia granosissima. The sequence goes on from JAULBM010060201.1 coordinate 3,546, forward strand.
AAATAGGGGGTAATCCTTTATTGAATGTGATATTTGATTAAGATGTACCAGTTAGATTTGATTTCGGGTTTTGTGTTTCAGTCGTGTTAATCGGTATTTGTCCTCGAAATTACCCTGTCTCTCCTGTCTGCTTACTCCGGAAGTGTATTATATGTTTCCATAAGGACTGTTTTAGTTGATTGAAAAAAATTTGAAGATAAAATAAATGATGAAAAAATATATGAAAATGTTTCAAGTGTCACAAATTAATAAACTTGACCATTTATTATAAGATCTATTTGACATTTATGATAGGTTGTATACCAGACAACTTGTAATTCTTGGTCATCAAACATTAGGACACTAACTATACTATGTATTTCGTGTAATGTTGTCTTTGATATACAGTTTTGTTGTTTGTTACCGTTTTGCTTTCTCTCCATTTCATTTCAATGATTGCACAACATTAATGTTATCCTAAATTATTCTGCTCAATGGCTGTAGTGTGATGATTTAAGCAACAATGTTGTTAAAACTTTAATTGTGTTGCATGATGTATTATTTTATTATGTATTCATTGATACAATTTTAATTATAAGTCCCGCTGTAACTGAGCTATCAAGTGTTTTAAAGACATTGTGTTTTAAGATCTTTGATAGTATTTCATTTTTTGCAAAGTAAACATATTCTTCAACGTTTTTCTAAACATGGATTGTCCTATTTATATCGATAATATTAACGCTAAATACTTCCGCAGGTACAGTTTTGTAACGTTCATGTCTAAACTGTGTCTTTACTTCATTCAAACTGTTTGATTTTACTGGAAATTCACCATTAATAAAAATTAAAGACCAAGATAGTACAGATGTTAAAATACTACAACTGTTCCTTTAACCCCAACAAACAGTTACACAATCCCTAATCTAGACATATGTCATACCATGACTGATCATTTCTGACATTTTCAGCAAAATAAAAGTATTTATAACAAAAATAAAATGACTGCTAAACATATAGAAATTGTTCGTCTGAATTCAAAGATCAGAACACAGTCACAATTAAACGTTTTATCTAGTCTATACTGAACATTATTGAATTTTTGGTTATTATATATTATAAATATTGGCGACAAAAGGAATTTGTTGCTGTTTTCCTTAAATAAATCTACTTTTGACATGACAAGATAACCTGGTTATCTATATACAGCAAATACTAATCGCAACTAATAATTATTGGATATTTTTGCAAGTATATAGTGTACAAAATGCAAAAATTACCAAATTGAATGTAGTATAAATCAAGTGATTTTTTGTAGATTTTGTGAACAATTTATTGTTAATCATTCTAAATATGCTCGGATGACCACATGAAACAATTATTCAATTTTAAATCAAGATATATTTCATACCGTGGCTGGTTATTCTCAAAGTTTTGTACAATAATAGTTTTAATTTTTTTGATAAAGGAATAAAGATTTTATACATATTAACCTGAACTTCAGATCTCAAAATATTGGAACACATTTATATTATATAGCCACTTTTCATTATTGACATTCTTGCCTCATAAGTAGTATAAATGCTTGCTGCTTAGAATTTTTGCTATTTTGAATGAAATATAAAATTAGGAGATGTGGATTGATTGTCAATGAGACAGCTACCCACCAAATGACAGTAGAATTTAAACTTCTTCAGGTCCCATTATGGCCTTCAACAATGAAACAAAGATGTTCACTTCTTTTAACGTAGCATATTCAGCTTGGAATTTCATTTCAAAATTCAAATCGTTACTTACCATATTTTTACAAGACATAATGTGCATATAGTGTAAGACATTTTTTTCTGTTTTGAAAGCAACACAAAGGGCTTTCTTCTATTCATATGTTAAATAAAGATTATTTTGTATGATTGCAGAAATAATTAACCTTTTTTACTTCTTAAATGTTTTTTTTTATTTCTGGTATGTGTGTAATGTTTAACAATTGTTAACTTTATTTGAACTTGCAATATCAGGTCATATTGTTACAACAATTGTTTTTAATATTTTGATAATAATTGGATATTTCTGCATTGGTAAAATATGTAGTCAGCTATATTCCCAAAAAGTCTGAACGACTGAAGCAGCTGTGTAATACCAAAAACAAAAAGAAAACTTAAAAGCTTTAAAAACCATGGCTTAATAATTTTTCTTTTAATTAAGAATGTGACACACAAGACAAACTTATTTTAGTGAGCTTGTTTTTCAAAAAGATGTTAAAATACTGCAAATGTTCCTCTGACCCAATAAATACAATATTCTTTATCTATATATATTTCATATCATGACTGCTCATTCCTGACTTTTCGACAAAATATAGCTTAAATATTTATTACAAAATAATTGAGTCTTGAAGCATCTAGAGATTGTTCTTCTTCATTCAAAGATCAGAACACAATCACAGTTGAAAGTCTTATATAATCCATATTGTACAGTATTGTCATTTGTGACTATTATATACTAATATAAATATGTGAAAGAAAGCAATTTTTGCTGTTTCGCCTAAATGAATGACTTTTGATCTGAAAAGATAACGTGGGAATCTAAATACAACATGTATTTATCGCAACCTATCATTATTGGATAATTTTGTAAATAAAATTATTAAATTAGGGTAAACATCAAAATAACCAATGTCGAAAAAGTGTGGTAAATTATAATTCAAGATATATTTCATACCGGGGCTGGTTATTCTGGATGTTGTGTACAAAATATAGTGTTGAAGGAATCTTGTATTTATCCATATACAATTTAACTTCAGATCTCAAAATATGGGTACCCATTTACACTATATCGCCACTTTTCATTATTGACATTATTGTATCATATACAGTATAATTGATTGCTACTACGAATTTTTGGCAAGTTGAAAGAAGGATGTTAACTACTTTTAACCTAGGATATAAAGCTAGGTATTCCGATACCACATGGAAATCTTTTGTTGCAAAAATAGAGTGTACATATATTGTAAGGCAATTTTTGCTGTTTTGAAAGCTAATGAAATGGGGGTGTTTTTGAATTCAAAAGAAAATACTCAGTTCTCAGTCAAGGTTTATATTATATCGCGACTATCAATTGTTGATTTTTTTCCGAACCCTTAGTTTAAATTTTGCGACAAAGGAAATTTTGCTGTCTTTCATCCAACAATTTGTACTTTTGACCGCAAGAGACAAATTAGGTAATCGATCTCAGATTGACAATATACCACAAAGATATATCTAAAGTGTAAAGCAAAATGAAGAGCTATTCGTTTAAGCAAAGAAGTTTTGTGGAAATACTTGTTGTTCACCATATTAAAATTGTATTTCTGACTTCACGAGACAATTTTGTAATCCGTAAATCTAGATATATTTGATACCGTAACTGATTATTCCTTTATATTTAAGGTACAACTATAGGGGAAATAATGTGAACAAAAGAACTTTGACAAATTAAAGGTTAAGTTTTACCTGTAACTAATAATTAATTACAAGTAGTTTTTCTGTATAAAAAGTCTATTGGAAAAAAAATCGACACCGGGAAAATTTGTTTGATATATCATTTACAGTTTCTTAAAGAGGAAAAAATAGTTATTACAAAATAAGAGTCTAGATAGGCACCATAAAAATATCCGATAATACGCTGAATATTGTTGAAGTAACAACGGTTACAAAAGCGTGTCTCAATCATTTGATATGCAGTATGTATACTATATGTGATGAAAATATATTTACGTTAAAAACCTAGAGTAAGATTAACGACAAAACGGATCAAAATTGTTCAAAGGGGCAAAACGCATATTTGGTAATAAGTTTGAAATGAAAAAAAAAAATGATAGACAACGGGGTGTGAACATATTTGTGTTAAGTTATGTTAGACAGGAAACATAAACCAATCAGCTGATTATTGAACTTACCAACTTGGAGACAAATGAAAATTTACCGGGTTTTTACTACAATGAGTAACACGACGGAAGCCATTTGTGGAACAGGAGTTGCTCACCCTTACGAAGCACATGAATTCAACTTAGTTTTTGTCGGGTTCATGATACTCCAGCTTTAGTGTTCAGAGTAGTGTTGTGCTCTATGTTTGGCTTTCGTTTTAATGTGTTGTCTATATCTGTCTTCCGATCTAACTATTTATGTCTGTCCCTTTGGTATCTTCGAATTGGCTTTAAGTTTTTCTCTATATATTGAAAGGATTTGTTGAGTATATAATCATTCTTGTGTAGTACTTTAAATGTTAAACTTCAAATCTGACACAGAGATGTTTTTTCCTGTTTTAAACTTAAACAATAGAGTTATGTTTAAAAATAACTTTTTTTTAAAACGTAGTATCCGTCCTTGTTGATGACTCAATTAATTCTGAGAAATGAACCTGGTATAACTGCATTGATGGACTTCTGATCTAGATTAATAATGTCCCTTTTAACTTCAATTTATAATATAATCTCATCTAACAATATGTTGGTGTATATGTGCATACATTTTGTGAATATGCACGCTTAGTTCTATACGTTGTCACTATAAGAGAATCGAATTGAAAGAGTAGGAAAAGGACTCATACTAATGAATATTTGGTAAAAAACCGACAATCGAAAACCATAAACAATGCACTTGTTGATCAAAGGATCATTTTTATATGATCTCCAATCGATTATTGATATGATCTTGAACAGACCTTCAGGTTAGATATGATATTTTATTTGATGCATAAACAAAATATTTAACACAAGGACAACCATAAGACCACAATTCCTGATTTGGGACAGACACATGCGACATGTGGTGGGGTTGAACTAGCGCTTATCACAAGGAGTTATACTTTACAAAGTCTACTTATTGAAGTGTTTGTACAGTAAGATTGAATGATGTTTTGTTTTGCTGTGTATTGCTGTTGATGTTTTCCTAGTATTGTATGAAATATTATCATCGTGTAAGACGTGCTTTTCATATTGTGCGCAAACCGGCAATTTAAAAATGGTGTATTGCATGTTGATTATCAAAAGCTTTGAAACACCATTTGAACTAATCAAAAGCAATGACACGTAAAGTATTGCGTTTGATGAATAAGTGGTTTATCTTCATCAACTTCAATTGTAATATATGTTCCTTAGCGACAGTAAACGGAAACGCTTCAAGAAATGATGAAAAAAACCCAGATTTAACCTTTAATTTGCTTGTTTTAAAAAATCAATATCATTTTCGTACAAAAAACACATGGCACAACTGACGTTATATATAAATTAAAAAACGAATGGAAAAGAATTCTTTGCTTAAACATTTGTAATGAACATTGTTTTAGCAGGAATATCTTGCGCAAAAATGATTCTGGTACTATAACCAGTTTTCATAAACCAATTTATTAAAGGGGTGTTGATGTGTTATTTCTCAAGTTTATTATTTAAAAAAAGAAAAACCTTGTAGCAAAATAACACTCAATATTGACACCAACAAAAATCCGATAATATGCTGAATTTTGTAGAGGTAACCAAGATTACAAAAACATGTCAACCATTAAATGTGCTTTATATATACTATTTGTGATAAAAATGATTTAGGCTATAAACCTAGATTAAGAACCAGCGTATGAGACTATCGGTAAAACGGTTGAAATTGGTCAAAAATAAAACTATACCGTTTAGCATAGGACACAAAGGATGTCAGGGAAACAAATGTTATCCGAATACAAACAGTTATTAGTTAAATTCTAAGTTAAACCACTTTTAACCATTGGACGAGATGAGTTCAGCAGCACCGCATTTCTATTGACACATTTATGTTTATTGTATTGAAACTCAGTGTTAACTTATATTCGGTAATAAGTTTGAATTGGAAAGAAAATGTTAGACAACGGGGTGTGAACATATACCCGTTGAGTTTGCTTCTATGTACTAAAATAATTTACTGAAGGGGTTCTTTGTTTTAAATATCTTTGAGTTTAACAAATTGTAATAAAACGAATCTGGTATAAGATTTGTTTCCTGCTTAAACTAAAACAATAGAGTTGTGTTTATAAATAACCCAATTTAAAATGTAGTTTCCGTCCTTGTTTGTGAATAAATACATTGTGAGAAATGAACCTGGTATAATCGAGTTGATGGACTTTTGATCTAAAATAACCACGTCGCTTTCAACTTCAATTATGAAATAATTTCCTCTTTCAATATTTGGTGTATAAGTGATTTTTAAACATTCTATCTATGTTTTATCAAAATATTTCTTAAAAGATGTTAAATAAATATTTGAATGATATTACATTTAAATATGGATAAAATATTTGTGTGACATTTTATACACAACATAAAAATAATGGTAAATAAATATTTGAATGATATAACATTTAAGTATGGATAAAATATTTGTGTGACATTTTATACAAAAGATCACTTAAATATCAATATAATGCTTTTTAGATGTTATCAAAGTTGACTTAAAAATATTCTGAAAAATATTTTCTTCCAATATTAAAAAAATGTTAGAATTGTATTACAGAAAATATGGATACAATATCTTGAATAAGATTTCTGTCTGGCCCTTGGGTTTTCTTTTGCTTCCTCTTCAAAAAATAAAAACATCACTTGTTTTACTTCTTAGTAATGTAAAAAGCTACCTCATCAATATTTTGTGGACAATAATAAGGTTTATTACATAAGGATTTTATTAGAATATTATCATTGGATGAAATGCTGTCATATGACAATCTATAAATATTGATATTGTTTGAGTTAGATCAATATTGACTCGCTTTCACTTTCATTTTCCATTGTATA
>JAULBM010060212.1:0-10311 GCA_032357055.1 Geukensia granosissima
GTACCGGGTAAAGAAAAGGCAACTGGTATCTCCGTCCTGGAAGTCCTCTAAAAGGGACGTCCCTGATTGTTGGGGATTTATAAATTCAAAATCCGTCAAGAGGGAGACGTTAAAGACGCCCCGTGTTAAGGAATTGCCACGTATTAAGCACGTTAAAGACCACTTGTAACAGCTCATTTTGAGTAGTCAGTAGGCGGCCAGTTACAAGGCTAAATTTTCCGCCCTTATCCAACCAGCAATTTTTCCAGTGGAATTCTAAAAGTCCCTCCCTTACCGGTCCCTTACTCACAATCTACATATTGATTTATTGTTTAACTTGTTTTTGTCATGAATATGCATTAAATATTTGCCACTGGACGTTAAACAACAATCAATCAATCAATTTATTTTTTTATTGCTTTTTGTGCAGATTTTAAATGTTGTGAGGATACAAGTTCAAAAATCTGCTTTTGATTTGTTGTTGTCTCTTTGTTGTGTGCTTCTGTTTTATTTCGTCTTTCCATTGCCGTTTCCTCTTTGAACTCCATCGTGTATACAATTAAAAATATTGCATTTATTATTTTATGTTCAAAGACACAAATGTAGAATAACGGCTGCAAATTTAGCAATGACATATAAAGAATACAAATTGAAAAGTGACCCATTGAATCTCACTGTTCCGTTTAACATACTTATCCACATAGGCAACAAGTTCGACGCTTTAGTCAAGACATTAAACTATAGAGATCTAACTTTACTTATCGCTTCTTTACACAAATAACTGATAGCATTCATATGAAAGTAGTTTGTGAGTTATTATCTTTTTTCATGTATTATTTTAGTATTTTAGTATATTTATTTTAGTTCAGGTACTCTATAGTCGGATAGAATAACTTTCTGTTTCATTTTTATAGTTCGTCGGTTACTTTTTTTGTTTTCTTTCCTTTTTTATCACTCCTTGGAGAGGGTTGGGTATCCTTTTATTTGGTTTAACCCCACCACTAGTCTCATGTGCCTGTCCCAAGTCAGGAATTTGATTGATTGATTGTTGTTAAACGTACAGCAAATACCTCTTGCATATTCAGGACGGAAACAAGTTAACAAACAATTAATCAATATGTAGTCTGTGAGCAAGAGACCGGTTGGTGAGATATTTTCAGACTGCCACTTGAAAAATTGCGGGTTGGATAGGGTCGGTAAATTTAGCTTTGTAACTGGCCGCCTAATGATCACTTCAAATGACCTGTTACAAGGGGTCTTTCACGTGCTAAGAACGAGGTATTTCATAAACACGAGGTGCGTCTTTAACGACTCCTTCTGGGCAGATTGTGAATTTATACATCCCCCACAATCAGGGACGCCCCTTTTAGAGGACTAGTGCCTCCAGGGCGGAGATACCTAGTGCCTATTCTATCCCTAACACAACCTTTCGAAGGGGAGTTCCGAGTATTTATGCATTCCGCACGAAGTAACGGACGCCCCTTTACCAGGGAGTTCTACCTACAGGCGGAGAAACCGAATGACCTATTGGCATACCCCGGCCGCCCTTGAGGGGCAGGAATTTGTAGTCTTAGGTTTGTCTTTGTGCTTATTGTTACGTGTACATTTTTATTATAATAATAATCAGGTAAGTTAATTATTATTTTACACATACACGTTTTTTTATTTTTGGCGATTTAAAGATTTTAACAACTAATGGTATACCACCCTTGTTTAAGACCTCTAGATTTGTAAATTCCATCGTTGTTACAGTATAGTATCTTTGACTTTACCAAATATCTTTTCATTTTCATATAAACTTAAATTGTTATATAAATATTACTCTAACTCTCCCCCGTATTTTTGTTGCTTCTTCTGTTTTTGTCAATTCCATCACTAATTTCCATCAAGCGATAAGCAAAAACGATTTTCCAACTGTTATTTCATAAAGCCGTAACATTTAAATTAGCTTGTATAAAGATAAAACCAAATGATGAAGCGATTTCAAATTTTTTTCGGAAATTTTAGTAAGAGCTTGATGCAGACTTGACAGCTACATTTTTCAAATGTTGTAGCTGTTGTTTTTTAAAATACTTATATATACTCGTCTCTTAATAAAATTTTCTGGAGATCATAGTGTAGTGGTATGATATATATCAAATTTATTCCAATTAAGATAGAGGTCGAATTGTTTAGTGTTAGTTCCTTTGGAAATTAAGTTCTAAAGGTTAAAGCTATGTTTTCATTCTCGTGTTGTTCCAAATACATAAAATTTAGTAACATTGGACATAACCCCATACCAGAACAGAAAAATTTGCATTCGAGCGTGAAGGCCTCTCTCTTAAAATAACAGAAGTTTCTTGCGCACCATTTAAAAATATTTATGCTTTTTAAATTTCTTTTAATTATTCTGTCTGTTATTTAGCCATTAAAATGCCACTTTTGATTCGTGTTAAGATCTAGGTTGTGTTTATCAAATAGGTCAACCACAGTTTATCATTTGTTATATGAATCAATGATTTCATTATACAACTTTATAAAACAGATGAAGTGCACTCATTTTGTAAACATTCAGAATAAGGATTATTTGTTTAAATATATTTACGAATATTTAGCTAAAATGTCATACCTATCTATCTTGAGTGCCGGTTTTACTGCTAGCCATCTGGTAAAATCTTCCAAATTAGTTCCGAAGTTTGTTTGCCACAAATGTGGGCATTCAAAATTCTCTTCTAATTCATTCTCAACAACTGTAAGAAAATCATCGCGTAAAAGATTCAATTCTTTCATTATCTGGGAATGTCCATAACGAAAAGGTGCACATCCAAATCCATTAGTAACTGAAGCATCAACATGGCGATCATAATAATTATCATACCCTTTCTTCTTGGAAAATAAGTTATATTTTCTCATCGTCCTCTCATCCACTACAGTTGGCAGGAAATGATTGTAAGTTATATGTTGGACCATTGCAATTATAATTCTACGAGTTTCTTGATAGACTTTTTCATTGGACCAATCATGATTTAGCTTGTGAAGTTCTGTAGCTATTCTATTGTGTTCCCTAAGAAATGCCAAGTGGTTTAATCCAAGGTTTGGTGTCACGCTAAGCCTACTATCACCTACAATTTAGAAATGGCAGCAGCTAATTTGTATTGAAAAGCATAATTTCAACTGTTCTATACGACGTTCACACTTGTTTTCCTCTTTGTAATGTTGCTGTGATTTTGTTCCGCAACGAGTAAAAACCACCAGCCACGACTCCTAACACATGCAACAGAAACGGACCTTAACTTGGCTTCTTGTATCCAAATCTGTCCCCTTTCGTCTCCCAAAGGCATTAATAACGCAAAACAAATAGAGCCAAACGCACATACAGTGGAATTCATACATGATTGTGAGAAGTAATACCGATAATTAAAATAAACCCACGGCACTTATACTTATAACTAATGTTCGAAGATACTAAAAGGAAAGCTGGGCATGCTATTCCTGTTAATAAATTATCAAGATTTTCAACACGAGAAGGTATCATGCACAATTACTCGCACATTGGAAACAGAAGCCCCTGAATATTTATGTTTCAAAGTTTTCTCTAGAATTCGAATCTCTTTCCTCATTCGATCGAAAAATGAGTTTCAAAAGGTTTTGTTATTAATTTATACACCTTATTTCCTACATAAATAGATCTTGTTTTAACAACAGTTTCATTAAACCTATATTAGATAGAAAGTCTTTAATAAACGAAATCTCAACTGCAGAGCTTAAAACATTTTGCAGAGGTTTCCGAGCTGTTGTTGAAATTAGAAATGAAAGTATTAAAACGAAGTTTTATGAAAATTTATCAATTAAAAAACCATCTGACGCGGTTTAAGCTATGACTAGTCGAAACGAGAAAAGTTTACGATCGGAAAGTCGATTTTTATCATAAAATAGGACTATAAGGTAAGCAATTTCAAAATTTTATATGAATTATCTATACACCGGCTTTGTCTAGTGAATAACTAGACAGGTGCCACTAGTGGAGCAGGAGTTGCTTACCCTTCCGGAGCACCTGAACTCACCCTGGTTTCTATAGGGTTCGTGTTACTCCAGCTTTAGTTTGTGCGTTCTAACTTTGTCTACCGTTTCATTTTGTAGGGCATGGTCTTGTCTGTGTTCTGGTTGTACGATTACTATCTGCCACTTTGGTAAATAGAAACAGTCTGAAATAAAGGAGAATATAAAGTTTCAGCGAAAAATTTCTTTTGTTCCTGAAGGTACTCTAAGCAAGAAATGCATGGGTATTTGAAAATAATTTGAATGTAGTGTTCATGCTGATTCATTATAACCTTATCAATGCTAAATGAGTCTACTGGACTATGTATTCTACAGTTTGTAGACACTTTGGACACTGTAAAAATTAACCCCAGAGGTTTAATCAATACAACCGACAACATTGTCCTACTCTTTTATCTGATTATGCATATTTGAGCAATAAATATGTCAATTCTTACAGAATAGGGAATACAAGTGAAGTTACTTTTTTAATTGGAGATATGAACAAAATGCGAACAGTTTTTTTATATTTTGCCCGATTGTTAAAAAGGTGTATACATTTCTTCGACATTAATGTCATGGTGTAACTATGCCTAACTAAGATGGCTTAGACATCATTTAAAATCATGCGTTTGCAACAAAAATTGAGATATACAAATAAAAAACGACGATTTAATCGTCCTTGTCTGAAATATGACAAAACAAATAAGTGTTTTTACCAGCAAATGGGCATCTGTCACCTGGATCAACTTTAACACAACTTCCACCATTGGTAGTTGGCAGGAGATTTCCAGGGTCAGTTTTCAATAGAACTGAAACATAAAATAGCACATAGCACCTATTGCATATGTAAAAAAATCAGTTTTATAAAGAAAAGAGAACATCAATAAAATAATTAATTAAAATCAGAATATTTCACAAAAATATGGATTTTTTTTTAGATTCGTAATTAAAAAAAAACCCTAATGTAATTTTATTTGGATTAAAACTTACATCCTCCAGGTTGGGTTAGGTTCTGGGCCTGTTCCTCAGAGCTTCCATATAAGAAGCTAGCATCAATATAAGAGGTGATTGTGTTTATCTGTTCTCTGTAACCTAAAAGGTTGTAAAAATCTCTATGTTGTAAATAACATGTCGTCAACGGGTTTGTTTAAGTATTTTGTTTAAGATCAATTCGCATGAATCGGAATAATTTGCCATGAGGTTGTCGTTGTTAACTTGTTTATTATTATTCTTTTTTTTTTCAAAATCTCCAATTTTGTATTATTTGCAGTCTTTTATAGCTTCTTTTATGGTACGGATTGTGGTTTATTGTATTGAGACTTGTAACAGTTTAATTTCGACTATTATTTTGTGGGTGGTTGTCTCATGGACAATATATAACAAATCTTGTTTTTATATAGCAAATCATTTAGCAAATATTGTGTTACAACATAGCAATCAAAATCCTTTTCTAACATTTAAAGATAAAAAAGAACTATACATTTGCAGAACTACTACATATTATAATACCTGGCAAATCGGCGTCCACTGTAGCTTTCGACGCTCTTATAAAATTTTTACAACCTGTTGAAAAACTCTTGTCATCCTGAGGTATGTAAAAGGGAAAGCAAATATCGATGCTGTAAGATATATTGTACATGAACCATAAAATTGACGTTTTATTTTCTATCATAACTTTAAAGTCGAACCATGTTTTATGAGAATTTAAAGCATTATTTTGTTGTCCTGTACATGGTAATATGTGTTTAAAGTATTTGAGGTATTTTTACTTAGTGCTTGAAATATCGGTTTTTATCATCTTATCGTAAATTGTAGTCCTTTTCAAAGCATGTATCTGCTTACTGAACATTACACAACAAATCATGACCCTATGTAGAAACTTGTGTCTCTCCAAATATATCACATGTCGCCTTATATAAATGTGAGTCTGCTAGTGATAAGCTTGTGTGACACTATTTTTATTCGTAGATTTAAATAGTTTATAGTAACATTTCAAGGAACATGTGTGTCTTAAAATGAATTCGAAGATACCTAAGGGGCAGACAGAAATCGTAAGTCGGAAGACAGACAAGACCATGGTCAACAAAATGAAACGAAAGACAAACATAGAACACACAACACTACACTGAAAACAAATGCTGGAGTAACACGAACCCTACAAAAACCTGCCCTGTTCTGATTTCAGAACCCGTAATAATATTGGTATGTCAATAATACTATTAAACCTGTCCGACTCTAATTTCAGAACCCTTAATGGTAACACAGGGTTACCTTCAACATTTGACAGTACGACATTTGCAGGGAAAGGATGGGATACAAATTTACAGCAGTTGTAAGTAATAAACTTTAATTTTGTCTTCTTTACAACAACTTAAAGGTCATGAAAGAAAAAAATTATAGGCCAAATTATTGTGACCCTTTTCTATTATTTATTTATTCAGACATGGAGACGGGAATAAAGCACATTTAATATATATGAGTGGCGATTCATGTCACATGATGATGTTATCTATCACGATAGTTTTAACTTGTATCATGAGCACGATTATAATGATACTTTAAGGAAATGTCATTTAACTTTTAAGAAGCATCGAGATACTTGTTTAAAGTATCACAATACTTATACGGAATGTGGTCATTTATATAAACAAAAGATGTTTCTCTCACGTATCATGATACTTATCAAAAGTATAATGATACTTGTTAAAAGTATAATGATACTTGTTTAAAGTATAATGATACTTATTAAAGTATATTGATACTTGTTAAAAGCATATTGATACTTGTTAAAAGCATATTGATACTTGTTAAAAGTATATTGATACTTGTTAAAAGTATATTGATACTTGTTAAAAGTATAATGACACTTGTTGAAAATATGATGATACTTGTTAAAAGTATATTGATACTTGTTAAAAGTATTTTGATACTTCTTAGAAATATAATGATACACGTTGAATGTATAAAAATACTTAATGAATATAAAATGAATGTTTCTACTATCACTTTACTACGAAAGCCTTTTAGGGTCATGCAATTTACTTTTTTATAATTTGTTATAACAGATTACTAATTTGGTATAGCAGATTACTAATTTGTTATAACAGATTACTAATTTGATATAGCAGATTACTAATTTGTTATAACAGATTACTAATTTGATATAGCAGATTATTAATTTGTTATAACAGATTACTAATTTGATATAACAGACTACTAATTTGTTATAACAGATTACTAATTTGATATAACAGATTACTAATTTGTTATAACAGATTACTAATTTGATATAGCAGATTACTAATTTGTTATATCAAATTACTAATTTGTTTTATCAAATTACTTTTTTGTTATATAGAAGTACTAACTTGTTATATCATATTACTAATTTGTTATAACAAATTGCTAGTTTGTTATATCAAATTGCTAATTTGTTATATCAAATTGCTAATTTGTTATATCAAATTACTAGTTTGTTATATCAAACTATTATATATAATAAATCGTAACAAAATGTGATTAGTACTATTTTATTGAAATATTTCTTTTAGTCGAACTAGGTCGACCTACCGTACACCCCCCACCCCACCCCCCTGGAATCTACCACATAAGATTTGTCTATGTATTAGGGTCTATACCAAAGAATTTTAGTTGTTCCCAATAAAAAGTTTTGGGAAAGGCTATACATGCCATGCCAAAGTTTAGTACCCTCCTCAGATTTTTTAGGTTGTAGCTTTTCAAGGTAAATATGATTTCGAAGCGCTGACAGCGCCATTCCTAAAGATAGACCTATCAATTTGGTATCAAACTAAAGTTGCTGGCATTACCTTTCAGATGAGCCTAAATGATATTTTATTTAGGCTTTTCTCCTTACTTTAGTAGAAATCGTTAAAACTTCACCTCTACCCCTAACAAAAATAGACTGAAAAGAAAACTTGGTATTGAGTCTTCCCCGGAAGACATGTGTCGCCTGCTTTCTATTTCCCTATGAAGGCAAACAATAACGGCAATAAGTCTGGTTAATTTCTGATGAATGGTTAAGAAGGAGTAGCGGATCCCTCTCTTTTCAGCATAATGCAAGTCAAAATTGCAATAAGAATTTACAGCACTGAATTCCTGGGAATATAGAAGAGGAGGTGCATTATTACATAATTGATAAAGAGCATCTGAAAATTGGTTTGGTTTCTATTTAATAAGTGGTTTAGGAGGAGTAGCAGATTAGAAACGGTTCTCGCCTTTTCTCACTGCATTTTAAAAGTTAAAGTGCATCCAAAAATATAGATTTACTGGAAAATTAAAATAGGAGGTACAATACTAACTCTATTGATAAAGATTCTGTTACAATTTGGGTTATTTTTGTTGAATTGTTAAGAAGGAGTAGCAAATTAGATATTGTGCCCCCCCCCCCCCTTTTTCAGCATACTGCAAGTCAATTTGCACAAAGAATTACTGCACTGAATTTCAGGGAAGATAAAATAGGAGGTGCATTACTACATTCATTTATAAAGAATCTGTGAAAGTTTGTTCAATTTCTATTGAGTGGTTAATTTTTTTCCATCTTAAAAAATAGTACCCATTACCCTTGAATTTAGCACGAACATTTTATTATTTGTTCATAAGGCTTTGCACAAGGGTGATAAAATGATGCATATGTCTTCATTAAATTGACAGAATTAACACCTATGTACTTTTATCTAACGGTTTTTGGCAATAAATTTATGTAAACATTAAAATAAGGACGTAAAACTGAAAAATGGGAGATTTCAGGATTAAAAATTTTTCTACTACTGCATAAAATTCTATCTAGGTAACTTTATACCCATGGCAAAATTATTATTTCTGTTTTATTTCTGACTGAATATTTTTACGCCATAAATGACTATTATTACTTGGTACTTGGTACTTTTGCATCTGTATTGATTTTCTTAAGATTTAAGATGTCCTATTTCAATATTTCATAGTGATTTCAATTGGTTGATATATTATTGGTAGGCGTTCCTAAGTAGCGAAACAAATTCAACTGACAGAGATTTACACTAGCAAGCTTAGATCTCGTGGTATCTTTTATTACAC
Organism: Geukensia granosissima; assembly: GCA_032357055.1. Lineage (NCBI taxonomy): Eukaryota > Metazoa > Mollusca > Bivalvia > Mytilida > Mytilidae > Geukensia > Geukensia granosissima. Next base: position 9,073 of record JAULBM010060212.1, read on the forward strand.
AAGACCAATATAATTCTATAATATTGTTTACGATATTGAAAAATAAATTTTGAATAGATTCACACTAAAATGAGCACAGAATTTTAAATAATTTCACGGTCAACTCTTCATTTTGAATTAAACGTTATAACAGTTAAAAGGACGATGGAATTGAATGTCTACTTCCAATCATAAAACATCAGCATTTTTCAACAATGTCAAGATCAAAAGCATCGTTTGATCCTTCATGTCAACTTTTAATGCAATAAGTTTACTTGTTATCAATCACTTAGAAAGACTGAATTTATCTTTCCCTTATTCAGTCGCGCATAATTACGAAAATCAAAGAATTCTTTAACTTTCTGGTCAGTATGTAAAAATTATACTAACCATCTAATTGGTCAGGGATTTGCATTTGTTTTAAATTTTACTACCATTTATTTAATGATTTTTTACACTTATTCTTCAATTTACCAGAGACGTTTTATACATACAAATACATTGCCGGAAAAATCAAATTTATTTGTAGCTGTACGAGCTTTAGAAACGGGTATAAACCCTCGTGTGAGAAAGCGTCTTTACCAGTTTCGCGGCGAGTACAAATGAATTTGATATTTTACGGCGTTCATGTATTGCTTTTATCCTGCAATTCTTAAAAGGTAAATAAATGGTCGATTTCCACTCTAAAATTGTTTCAATATTTCTACATTTCTTAAGAACGCGAATGTATTTGAAGACACCAGTCAGCCAGTTTACGAATTTAATATCATAATGGAGACTCTATTATGATACTATATACGAATACCACTTTGCTATATTCGTACACTCGTATTTATATAATAAAACGCTTAATTGCAGGATAATAAATATTAATTAATTTATATGTCCCTGGTTTTAGGAATATATTTAACAATAATACCCATGCACGTGCAATTAACATGCAAATGAATTAATAAACATATTACCGACTCCGGAAAATTTAATCCGCACGGTCCGTAAAATTGCAATCCTGACTTGAAAAATTTATTTTATTAAGTATTTTTTCATATTGCTTTTCAGTAATATTTAATAAAAAAAATAACAACAACCTCTTCCAGTAGTTTTGTTATTTTTATGTTACTTTCAGCACGAGTAATATAGAAAAGTGCTACTAATGCCGTATACTATTCATAATATATAAACCATATTTATACTGCAGCTGGACCATTTCCTGTTGACTTTATTTCCTAAATTTAGTAACAAAGTGATATTTTGTACAAT
>JAULBM010060223.1:0-10311 GCA_032357055.1 Geukensia granosissima
CCCATCCCCGTATAGCTGCACACAGGAAGTTACCCCCCCCCCCCCTCCCCGGGGACTGAGGAGGTAGAAATGACCTCATATACATTAAAATACCTGTAATATCAATTGTATTCTAATTTTATGCATACATATACTGCATTATTAATTTAGAATAAATGTTAATGACCATAGACAACTACCGATTACCTCTCCTGAGAGAGATACATGTAATATCATTTGCAATAATAACATTTTTGTTCTTTCTTCAGAAGCATTTTTAACAAATATCATATCCACAAAAATTTTGAGAGTTTTTTAAGTCACTTAGATTTAAGTAATTTATGTAACAGCTGTAAACATGTAGGGAAATATGTTTCTGTGAAATTGCAATCTGCAAATAATGATACTTTAAGTTTTTCTATAAATAAATGATTCAAAATGCAATAAACCTCATGCTAATCTGTTGAATTGTGAAATATATTACAATGATCTGTAGGAAGGTACAGATACTTACAAAAAAGCTTTCAGTTTATATTGGAAATGCACTCAACACATGACTGAAATAATTGGTTCTAAGGATTGTTGGTTTACAGTTTTTAGGAGCCTTCCTGTGTTGTATATAATCATGCCACTCTAAGATATTGTATCTTGCACCAAACAACTGTATTTAATAGGATTATTAAATGCATTTGTTTAATCTAAATCACTTAATTCTAAAAATGCTAACATGTTTCTTAATAATATTTATAAAGTGTAACAGAAAAAATTGTTGTTCAAAGATAGAAACCTGAGTAGAAACCAGTGTTGGACGAAGGCATACATAGTAAATACAAGAGTTCAAACCAAGTACATCTTTTAACTGACAAGATACATTTTTAACTGAATTCTCCATAAAGTATGAACTGGCAATTTGCTGATAACACACAAGACTTAGAACTCCCACCACTGCATGTGTATCAGTGTATGACAGAAAAAAGGGCAGTATTTCTAAGCAAAACTATTACATGTAATACCATTTGAGATAAAAAAAATACTTGTAAGGCAGTTAGTAAACACAGTTGAAACAGCTCATCTTCAAATAATGTGATAGAGAAAGCCTTTCATCTGATAGTTATTATGACAATTAACAGTCTAGTTTTGACATTAATTGAATAATAAATATAGAAATATAAGTATCTCCACACCTTGATCTCTTTTTATAACCAAATATTAAAAAGAGGACTAGAACACTTAGTTATAAAATATCTGAAACAAATACTCACTTTTAATGTCCTTTTTTAAAAGATGAAAAAAAGCACAAATAGTATAAACATCACTTACAGCACATATCTTTTCTTTGTTAAAAAGAAAAATGCAAGAACCAGACATTGGGTACATCAAAAGACAACCACTTGCTAAGGAAACAGTTTGTTTTCAAAGGGCTAGAAATCAGTGAAAGGAAAGCATTAATATGTACCTTTTGATATTAACAGAGTATTTTGATATAAAAGACATCTTATGTAAAAAGATATCTGATGACACTTAAATACTTATTTCAGTTTCCATATGATAATCTATACTAATATCAGAATCACTTGAATGACAACAAAACAATCAAACATGACTGGAATCTAATTGATTGTTGTTTTCTTTTCAGTGTATAAGTCACCAGAATATGAAACTTTAGGATTTGATTTGATCAAGAGGAATATGGTAGAGATTGGTTATCCAGAAGCCATTGCAGATTTTGAATATGATCCAACTTTCCCCATTAGGTTTGTTGACTCATAGTTTAAGTGGATTTTTATCCTTAAACTGTCTACAACATAATTTCACAACTTTACAGGGCAACCTCACAGGAACGACTGCTGATCCAGGTTTAGTCAAACCTGCAATAATTTAATACTTTAAATAATAAAATCTATTGGATGAAAGATAGTCACATGACATGTAATAATTCGGATGTTTTTGCTTCAGATTGCCACCAACAATGAATAACCTTATTATTCCTTCATCATATAACCCCTAAATAACAATGTCCATAAATTAACCCTTTTATTACCCAACTGAATAACCCATAAGAATAACACTGTCTGTTGAATGACCTTATTATTCCCCCAGTGAATAACCCCTTGCAATAAAAAATGGCTATTAGATTTACACTATTATTCCTCAGGTGAATAACCCTAAACTTAGAATTATTCAGCAAATCTTTTTAAATGTTTTTAGGTATAAACCAGTGAATATCCAAAATTGTCCACCCCATGGTTAACTCCCCTCTAACTAAAGCCCTAGGAGAAATGGAGTGGACAATTTTGGATATTTTCCACTTCAGCATGCTGTAATTGTATTTGTCCATTTAAGCTTTAAAATTTTACAAGTAATAACAGTTCTTGTTCCAAGATACATGTATGCAGTGGTGACTTTTCTAGTCATTGGATTTTTAGTTTTGAATGATTCCTTGTCAGCAGTGTCCACTAAGCACACATGAACATGTCAGTCTTGACTCTCACAAGCAAGTAACATTATTAACTTCAAAATAATAAAAGTAAATCTAGAAAGAGTTGCTTTCACCAAACTAAATTAGTTTTGTATGATAGCCTTAATTAAAATCCATACCAGAGTTACATAAATGTTAGTTTTTTAAAGTTAACTTCTGTTTTATTTTACAATCCAGATGTTTTTTGGAAAGAAATTACTTAATAATGGATTCTAGTTTAATTCATTCAGAAGGATTTCTACTTATTTATCTTTCTACAGAAACCAAAGATACTGTTTAGAAACAAGTGTTTAGGTTTTATAAAGAATTAAAGATCATTTCAAGCTTCAGCCAAGAACACCCATTTCGTTTTAAACATCCAACTGCAATTTCTAAGGAAAATTTTAATTACTGCATGCTCATTAACTTTGAACAATTAACAAATCATCACAACTGCAGACTCCTTGGATCCATTTAATGTTTTGTCTGGCAGGTTTTACTAATAGACAAAAAAAAAATGAAACAATTTGCTGAAGTATCCACAATCCATGTTAAGCTAGTGTTAAATTAATTGTTTTTAAATTTCTTCATTGGACTTTTCTTAAAGTTTTTATTTTTGGTAAAAATATCATCATATCTTATGCCATTCCTTTGCAATTTTCACATTTCTCAACTGGTGTTAGAAAAATTGATCTTGTGAGCAAAACTTGATCCCACTTGTGGACATGATAAATTATTGAACTTGAAAGCAAAGATATTACAGAAATAGAATGGTCTGCTTCATACCTAGACTGACACCTTGAGATTAAGTAGACACTAAGTCCAAGTTAAACACAAAACTGACTTTGATTTTCCCATTGTAAACTTTCTGTTGAAGTGAAGCGTCATTCCAGTCGCACCTGCATAAGGCGTGTATATTTCTCAGTTGATATGCTATCCCAGGGCTTGAGCTCCCTATCAGGATTTTATTGATAGACGGTTACTGCTGACAAGAAATCTACTGAATCAAGGATTTCTTGTGAAAAGATTTAAGTCATCACTCTGAAAATTTTTTGGTCACCATCATGATTTTGGTTGACTGGTACAAAATATCATTTTCACAAAATTTAATGACAATCAATACTGACTACAAATTTGTTCCTATACCTGTTGTGATGTCACATTGTACACAAATGCTAAGTTAAACGGGTGATTGTTTCAGTTTTTAGAGCAATGAATTTATCTTGTTTTGGTTTAAAAAAAAATATATTGCTTAGATTTGATCTTTTCCATACCTGAACTTGTATAACATTCAAAATGAAGATATACAGATTGTAGAATGAACTAAAGAATATATAGGTCAGAGTGGAAGCTTCAGAAGGATCATTATATTATTGTATTGTTATAGGTCATTGACAGGCTAATTAAACAGCAGTTATTGTACTCTGATGTTTTTTATCACAGCTAGTCAAAATGTGTGCTCCACTCTATATTTTCTGCCATAAGGTGAAAAATTTGTTTTGGTTCTACTAGTTTGCATATTGCTGTCATTTATTCATTTGACGTCCAATATTTATCAATAATTTTTTACTGAAAATTTACTCCAAACTTTGCTAAAATCATATCTTCGATAACCTAAAATTCATACAAAATTACGCATACAAGTAATGTGCATCTAAAACAGATTGTGAGGTAAATTTTGCTACTGATGGGAGAAGTAAAACAAAGTCAAACTGTTTGTTCTTGAAATATAATATCCAAGAAATTTTTAGTCAAATATAGTTGTAATCAAGTCCATATGACATTGTGTCAGATACCTAAAATAGTGATCACCCTGTCCATCCATTGTCTCTGTGTCAGTTACAAATACCCAATATATTTTAAAAAAATATAAGGAGTTAAAAGCAATACTTTATGTGAATATTCAATATATTGTTAGCTCATAGATTTACAATTTATTAGAATTTTGATTAAATGATTAATAAAAAAACTTTAATTATTGGCACATCTATCAAGAAGACCATTATGCATGCATTGTACTTCTCAATAAATGTGTGTTGTATTTTTTATGACCACAAATGTAAATTGCTCTTATAAACAAATACAGATAACTTTTTCTTTATTCTAAAAGGTTCTTTATAATTCCCTTTGTTTATGCTATGGTAGGGTACTTAGAGATGGTATACATCCTAGCTATAGTTCATCCAGACTGTTTCCAGTTGATATCCAGTGCTCATAGCCTACATTTACTAATATTGTAACAAAGAGAATCATAGAATCTTCTATACAGTTAATATAATACAAGTGTCTAAATTTTTTATCGAGTTTTGACAGTTGTTGGAAATTTTATTAAAAAAAATAAGTAAAGTGCCTGTTTAAAAAAATAGCTGAAATTAAAGCATGGTAAAAGCATACTGATGTAGTATACTACTGTTGTAAACATCTGTGCCAAGTATTAATGGTTCTATGTTCATATAAATCTGTTTTAACAGTTCCAATATATTATAAAAGTTGCCAGAGAAAAGATAAAGTAATATTGTGAATTGGTATGCACAGAGCAATTTCATGCATTTACTCAACAAGAGAAAAATGCAATTGACGAGGCTGGCAATTATTGACTTCTCATCTTTAACCACTTTCATGCAACATTGACACAATTATGCAAACAATTTTTTTAGCATTTTGACAGTTGTTGTTTTGCTTGCTATTGCAACAGGTTTTTAAAGAAATGATATATCTTTACTGGGACAAGCAGTTATAGTTATTGGGACATATTGTGGCAGGATCTTAATGTCCAGATTGTACAGGGAATTCTCTCCCAATTGCCCTGTTTAATGCTACTTATCAGACTTAATGAAAAATAAGGGTCCATCCTTTCTGAAATTGTTATTTAATGAAAAAAATGCTTAAATTGTTTTTATCCTATTGTTATAGAAGTTGATATTTTCATTGTCAGTCACAATCAGAAGTCTTGAACACTATTTCATAGTAGTACCCTGAAAAAATGCATAAAATGTTCAGTCATAATGTGGATTAGTTTCAGTGACTGTGGATCTGGTCAAGGCATCCTGTTAAAAAGGTTTAAATTTTCTATCATTAAATTGACTTTGACAGGATGTGGTCAAACTGTGAAAGTTCTGATCTGTTTCACTCATTTTGTCCATTTCAATTACTTTAGGAGACCAACAGTCTACAAGTGGATGGTGTTTAAGGATGCTATTCATGTTTTTTTCAAGTGTCTACCCTTGTAGCATTTTAACAGGCAGCTGTTCTTATTAATAATCAACCATCGCTAATAGTTTATAACTTTTACACTCAAAAGTAAAAGCAGTCTTCATAGCATTTCCTGTTTAAGAGGTTTTTGTCAAAACTTTCTGTCAAATTTTGATTTTCCGATAAGAAAATTGTGACATTAGTTACTATCAGAAACTGTCATCATTTTTTAAATGAACTTCCTGCCAATTTGAGATGGCATGCTTGAAAACTTGAAACTGTAAAGAAAATTTGATGGAAATTTCATATGAAGTAATTGGATCCAGAGTGAAAATGGCATTGACTCTGCAGGTGAACTATAAATGATTTCCTGACAAAACCTTGAAACTAAATTGTTTCTTTTCAAAATAAGGTTCTAAGCTGTATGTTATTTTTGAGCCATTTCTATAAGGATTATTTTCCCCATCACTTACACTAATGAGTATGATTGATTTACACATATTTCACAATAGTGATGAGCTATAATTGATCTTTTTCAGAGGACTATGGTTTGATACTACCTATGGAAACCTGTTAAAATGTGATCCATTTGGAAACATACTGGTGTGTGTACATGGCTTCCAGTTTATGAATGGGTATGTCTACAGTACAAAACATCAGCAAATCATATGAAAATAGGAGATGTGACATGATTGTTCATGAGACAGCCATCCACCAAATGACAGTTGAATCTAAACTTTTACAGGTCTTATCACAGCCTTCAATAATAAACCAAAATCAGAAATAATCCCTCCACAAGGAATTGAAAGTGTTTACTATACTATAGCATCTGAAAAAAAATTTAAATTATCATTATGAAAATTAAAAAAAAACTATTGGTTTATAGAGTGAATGCACTCAAACTGCCAGAACAAACAGAGGGAATTTACAAATCTAGAGGTCAAAGCCGTCACAGTACAAAAGTTTCAATGGAATGGTCCATGGACCAAATAGTTCCATCAAAACATAAGAAATGCTTTTGTAGGGTGTAATACTTTTAAAAGACAGTTATGGTAAGGTTCCAGTACGTAAAAATTGTGTGTTTTTGGGTGACAACTCTTGAAGGAATGAGCAGATTTAATGACACAAGCTTGTTACGATTGTGGACAAAACATTTAATATCTGGATGGCATAGCCGGTGTCCAGTAAGCCAATGTCAGGAGAAGCCCAGTCGCATTTTTGAAAATGGTTTAATGGAGTTTGGGGTCCCAAAGGAATGCAGCTAACATTTAATAATGACAAATATTCTTGCTTTCTTGCTTTTTTTCCCAAGTCAAGGCTTCGGTCCACAATGATCCCCGTATCATAGAGGACAAAAAAAAATCCTTGACTTGGGAAGAGGGTTTTTAGAAATATAATAGGTACCTGCCTCCTTGACTTGAAGATAAGCCTTAGTTTCTTTTTTAGACACCTGGTCAAAGGGCTATGAGCTTTTGTCATTTTGTTCATTGATTGTCCATCAGTTTGTCGCCTCAAGCCCAGAGAGTTTCCTTATACATGTATGTCCCATTTGGTCCACTAACCTGGCCACCACATTTCTGATTTTCAAATCTTAACAAATGTTCTCTTTGAAACCACAAGACCCATTTATTTAGGCATTGATAGGATAAAAATGTTTGCCACAGTCATTTCTTGTTTCTGTCTTTGAAAATCTCCAGCTCTGAAACCAAAAGCCCAATTGTAATGAGAATTGATCTGAAACATTTATGAGATAGCTTCTATGAAGTTTGACCGCCTCTGTGGTGTAATGGTAAGCGTGCTCGCCTCCAGTGCTGAATGTCGTGGGTTCGATCCCCGGCCTGGTCAAACCAGAGACATCAAAATTGGTATATGCTCCTTCTCCGCTAAGCATGCAGCATTAAGGAGTAAGAGGAAAGACTGGTAGGCCCAGAGTCAGAATAATGTGTCTGGGTAAAGTGGCATGTCTGCTTTCGTGAGCTAGCATGTTAAAAATCCGGCTCAGCGTGTCAGTCTAGTACAAAGCAGGGTTCATTCATCATCCCTCATCATTAACATGCTCTCGTCCTGAATATGCATGAAATATTTGCCACTGGATGTTAAGCACCATTCAATCAATCAATCTATGTGTTTGTTTATAGAAAAGTTAAGACAAATTTATTGCATATTTCACAGTTACATGTCAAAGCAAACAACAACTAACAGAATATGATGCAATAACAAGAGACATGACTTGGTAAATAAATAAACAGTAAACAATATCTGCCTGAAAGGCCAACAAACATGACAGTTTTATTTTTAATTTGTCAGATCTACACTTATGAAAATGCTGGACCAAATGAACTGAAACACTTAAATTGTAGCATCTATAGGATTTATGTAAATTGTTCTGCAAGGTCTACTGGCATGGCCACCACTAGCGGTTATGGTTTCAGATTGGTTGAATCTTTAAAATATTCTCATCTGAAACCTCTGGACCATATGAATTGAAACTTGGACTGAAGCATCTATGTATAAGCTTCTATAAAATTTGCACAACATGGCTAGTCATGCCTTTGACTGGATACAGATTTTAAAATTGTTTTCTTTGTTTTATGCATGTATTGTAACCCACCTTAAATAATACTAGAGTGATGGCACTACTGAATTTGACTGTTTATTACATATAATTGTAGGTGATCCTTTTTTCTAATTTATGACTTGGGTTTTCTTTTGAAGATTTATTTATGTTGCATCTATAGAACCCTCTATACATAAACTTGGGTTGTAAATATTATGATGTGAAAATTTGTTGAATAATAAACATATTATTTCCCGTGCTTTGTTCTGCAGGAAGTCATAACTTATTTTACATTATCTAAGGGCCTATAGGTGTGAATAATTGTTTTTAAATGAGTTTAACAAAAGTTTGCTGTAATAAAAGTCAGAGTAGAAAGATGTGTGGATATACTACAACCAAGCTGGGAATCTGAAATAACAAGTATCTATTTTAGTACTTCACATGTGTAACTCATAGCATGAACTTAAAGTTTTTAAACCAGGAATCAATTTACAGGGATTTAATTTGTTTATTTAAGATCTGCACTTGGGTCATTCTAATAAAAGGAAACAATTAAATTTGCTGGATTCTTCCAAACACTTGGGTTTTGTTGCTGCAATCGAATTTTTATAATAGTAACCAATTTCAACATCTATTCTGCACCTTTGTCTTTTATTATTTGTTGCTATAACAATTTGTTTTTCCCTTGACTTTTAAGACTTTTTGGTATTTTTAATGGGTTTCAGTTCTTGTTACACCACACTTTGGATGAAAGTTCAGAGACATTTTCCATGCCTCCATCTGTTCATTTGTCAGTCCATCACACTTTTGAAATCCTTATTTTTAGCTGAGGGTCCTAACAAAAGTCCCAATAGGGCCAAATTCTTTTTCAGGCTTGTTAATTAAAGTCCTGCTACATTTCTTGTTTTTTATTTTAAGAGTTTTCTGAGTGAACCATTTTGTTTTTTGTAGTATAGACTGTAAATAATAAAAAGATGTGATATAAGCTTTTGAAATTTTAATCTAGCCCAATGGTTCAAACAAGGGGCTCAAAAATGCTGATTTCTTATATCAGACTTGTGACTTTATATGATCTGTATTTTTGTAGTTTGGGCTTTAATTTGATTACTGAACAGAACAACATATTCAGCTTTGATTAATTTCCTGGAAGTTCCATTATTGTTGGAAAAAAATTCAAAGAATCATATTTATCTGGAACCAGAAGAATAACAATTACAAGACTTGTGGGCAGTATAATTTGGGCTCATACAACAACTTTCGCAATTGTTGTCTACAATAGTTTACTTATAGTTTACTTTTTATAAGACTTTTTTAACATGTTTTCTTCGTATGTGATTAATGCTTCTTTGCATTCTTGTCAACAAATAGAGTATGAAACTAATTTGAATAGTCTAATTCCAGATACTTTGCAAAGGTCTTAGTTCATTTGGGACTAGTTATAACTTTTGTAACAAGGTTAGGTGTTAATGAGCTTTGATCCTTTAAATAAACCCATTACATATAAATTAATTTTATCCCCTCTGCAATGTTGACGTTCTGAAGTTTTTCATTAATGAATTATATCATTTATTTCAATTTTGTCAAATAACCAACACTTGAAATCCACACCTGGTCAAATGGTAATTATATAACCTGGAAGGTGTGTCAATTTAGAGTGGAATGTTTAGAGCTGGGTTTTTTTTGTAAAGGCACAAAAGATATACTGCTGTATTTTGCTGATTTGAAAGCCTTTTGTCATGTTATCTTTCTAATGGTTTGAAGAAATAAATCAGGACAACAAATTTTCATGAAAGTGATATATTTTGTGTTATGAATTTGTCATTGACTTATATGACATTTGTCCTTGACCTAATTTGCATGGTACAGTGACTATCATACTCAGTGTCAAGTTTTGGTGCTCAGATCTGTTTCTCAATATTTATATATTGAAGGTAATTAATATTTTGAACACAAATCTTAACTTGAACATTCCTAGACACATGAGATTTAAATTTTGAACATCATGTGTATAATATTGAAAAAATCTGAAATCATCAGGCATTCATATCATTTTAAAATGTGTCAAGAAATACCAAGGGGATATTCGAGGAAAAGGGAAAATGTAAAAGTACTGACAAACTCCGGA
>JAULBM010060234.1:0-10311 GCA_032357055.1 Geukensia granosissima
AGAAAAATAAATGAATTGATGTGATCCAGTTGTTTGTGCTGATCAATGCAAGATAGTTTATAAATTTGGAGTGGGCTACATTGAAAGCACTATGCTATATATAACAAAGGAATAAGTCACTGCAACTGAACAGAATAATCTTTTCTTAACTTTTACAGTGTTTCTTTTAGCTGTTCTGTTTCCATTATACAATCATGTTATTGTTGTTATTGTTAATTGAAAACATTTCATGACAAGGGGGATCTTTATTGTAGATCTATGTATGCCAGGACCGATAATTTTCACTGGTAAATTTTTTGTTTTTTATCAACTACCCATTTCATACCTTTCTAATGCATATAAGTTAATTTTTAAATCATTTTTATTACCTATGAATGTCTGTACATTTATTGAAGCCCATCAACTTCTGGTGGCTTCTGGTTTAGAAAAGGAAACAGTGTTGGTGAAAACTTACAGGAATAAAATAGATAGTTTTGAGAAATTCTGTTTGTACTGCGATACTATCATTCTGACTCATGTTGGAGTAACAACTGTCTTTAAATATACACCCCCACCAACAGAATTCGACTTGTGACTATACCCTCCAACCTATAGATTCATGATAGAATATAAAACCACACCCAACAGAAAAAAAAATCGCTGGTGTTCCACCCCCGGTGGGAAATTTAAATTGAATAGCCCTTAGAATATGGTTTGCACATTGCATTTTGATCAAGACATGGAAACACGACAAATAACAACCCTCTAGCACGACAAAATGTGAAATAAAAATCGGTAAAAAGGTTGCACGAAAAAAAACCTGTACCGCCCTCTTATAAATTAACTAGATATATGTATAACAAACAAGATAAGTTTAGATATATATATAGTTAGAGGATCAGAGTGATAACGAGTTTTAATGAATTCATCAAAATACCTGTAGTATTATGTGCTTACATCATGGTGTTAAGAAATTAACATTATTTATTATAGCAATTTTGTTTGCACACAGATTAAATTATACCCATCTTTTATTGTTACATGTTCCAAAATGGGTTTGCAAAAATTAATTTCAGGGTTTTCAAATCTACTTCTTTTATAAGACTTTAAAATAGTGGGAGGAAGTTCTTTACTTTATATGATTTTAAAATGATTCAATTTTGTCTTTTATCTAGTAAATTTTATTTTCAGGAGGGAGGATCAAATTTTACAATGAGTCATATCAGAGAGTTTAAGTTTGACCACCGCCTGGTGGGAAGGAAAGGATTAAGATTAAAGGTAAGTTGAGGACCACTTTAAATTTTATATGTTATTTTCTTTAACATGAGATATAATAGTGATCATTGTACTAAAAAAAAACTCAACATTATATAAAGAATTTTCTCTTAATTTACCCCCCATTTACAGCAGAAAAATATAAAGAAACATGTATTTGATAATTTTCTTTGCAAACATGTATAATTCATTTTTGATATTTATTTCTAACACAAAAAATGTTGATTATTAACTTCTTTCATGCACATCAATAACACACATGAAAAGTAAAAATAGGCAGTAGTGAGGGAAAAAGCAAGTTTATTGGCCCAAAACAAAAACTATTTCCAAACCCAAAGCAGAGGGAACTAGTTTCTGTAGAGGGGACATAGATATCTTACCCGATGATTTTCCATCTTGTACTTTCGGTGGTGTTTGATTATTTTTCTCACATTTTATATTGTGAATACACATAACACTCGCTGAACGCCATAGTTGTCATTATGCAACATCACAGAAAATGGGTGTGTGCAAAAGTTTGCACTTTTAAAATAAAAACGGAGTGTTTACACAACTTAAATACCATAATAAACTTTAATTCAACATTTTATATAATAATAAGCCTATAATAGTTCTCCCAATGAATTGAAATCACAATTTAAGCGATATTCTGATAACTTTCAATGCAAAATGAATTTGGCGGGAATAAATGCGTGTAGCTTGTCTTTCACCCCCGGTGTAAGACAGAGAAATCTGGATCCGTGAAAACCATGGATACTATTGTCCCGGATGTGACAAAATAAACTCTAAACTTAGGTCTTTAACTATTAATAGTAATATCCAGGAGCCACATACTATTTCATGTACATATTTGTTTATATATATTGACTCAGATCTGCACATGTGGATTGTTTATGTTGCTTCTTACAGAACTTGCTACTGTATCATGACAAGCAAAATAAGTTCAGTCATTTCAATAATGCATGAAATAGTAGAGTAGCAATTTTCTATACAACATACTGAAACAAGCTACTTCAAATTGAGATAACTTGTCACTTTGTTGTTGCCGCTGTGAATGGTACTTACCGGTACTTATTAAATCAAGTAATTGTGATTGTAATGTGTTTTAGAAATTTAGAAATATTTCATGAACACATTTGCCAATAAAATCATATCTGGAAATAGGAAATTGCCTAAAAGAAAATAGGGATAGTCTTTTGGCAAAAGAGAATTAGTCAGTCGGGGTGGTTTTTTTTAAATAGCTGTTCCTTTTGTCTTATATATTCCAGAAGAAATACCATAAGTAAAATGATAGCCATTACTCTTTCTTGGATACTATGTTTAAATTAATTGGGTACTATGTTTAAATGTTTTGTAACTATAAAAGTAGTTATCAATTCAATGTTAAAATTTGATAATTGAAGTGGTTTGTTTATTTTAGGTTTATGAGAATGGAATAGTTGAAGGAGGAATAGATTTCTACTTTAATTTATCTGGTGCTATGAAAGGGATAGAAAGCGGACATGATGCTAAGGAAAGAATTAGACAAAGGGTATATAAAAACTACACAGAAATAGTCATTAAATGTTTTAAATTTGAAAATATAATCTAAAGAGTAAAATTTGGAAAAATAACAAATCTTTAGCAATGTTCCAGACAGATTTCTAAACACTCCAAACTTTCTAACTTTTACCAGATATAGTTGACTTGGTCAACCGAGAAATGGGATGAAATCTCAGTAAGCTTGAATTAAATTTTCACTGATTACAGTAGTTCAAATTGTTCAAGATTTGTCAGCAAGAAAATTAAGATATAGACCAACAATTCATGTCCGAGATAGAAAATTGAAATATGCATGAATTCTTGGTAAGTTCTGCATTCAGCATGATAATTTACAGTATGTGTTATTTTGATAGTTACTGGACGACCTGTCTTCAAACAGACTGCTGTCTAATCCAATTAGACCAAAGATTTTACCCGTGGCTACCAATATTTATGATCAGTATGGCAATGATATCAGAGATGTGTTTACACTTGAGTATGACCAGGAAATCTGGGTGTCATTTGGAGAAGCATTTATAAACCCATTTGGTTAGTACAAATAGAAGTGAAAATTTTAATGCAAACTAGAATTTTGTTTTGTATGGTTTAAAAACTACAGTTAAAATGAAAAAGTTTTTGAGATGTTTTTATGATTGCAAAATTGGACCAATTCAGAAGCATTTCCTGAAGTTGGATTACTTATTTAGAGGTTATCCTCCACACATTAATCAGTGGCTGCAATATTTAATGCACACAAGAATTACTGAATTACTATATTTTTTGGACTGTAAGACCAGACTTTTTTCTTTAAATCCAAGCTTTCCTAATTATAATTAATTGGAGAAAATGCAGATTAGACCTTAGTCCACATAGACGAAGTCCCAAAAATAGAAATTGACTTTTTGAGGTAGTGCACTTTCTATAATCTTGCTAGTTAAACCTTTGAATTGCTTGACAAGGTTAGAAATTAGAAGTTTAACTATTAGGATCATAGAAATACAATAATCAATGGTTTGATGTGGAATACTATATTTTTGTGTATTGATGCCAGTTAAACAGGAAGACAATGTCAAACATTCCTGTGCTAATTTCTCTTTTTCTTCACTTATAAATCACGTTGCATCACAAAGAAAAGGCATACACTAAAAAAGTGAAAGGATCATATTTTTTATAAAAAGAATTGATTTATTCTCTGTAAAACTATGTATAGTGATGACAAATGGTACTGTTTTAAAGTGAGGAGGAGTCTTTGAATGGATTTTTCTACACATTTGTACTAGCATATGATAAATAAGAATCTTTTAGAATACAGCAAACCAGTCCTTTGTTTCATAAAACAATCGCTTATTTAGCATGCACATTATTCCCTACATTTTTTTTATGGTCTGACATCCACGTTAGTTTAGCAATCGTTTTATGAAACAACAGCCAAAATTGTAAGAAAATTTGTTATTGCTAACATTGTGTAGATATAAGATAATTTTCTTGACAGTTTGGATGTTACAAGTACAATTTGATGAGGCTGAGTGTTATGATATGGGAGAAAGAACACTGTGTATCAGGAAACAGCTGATGACCGATGTTGTCAAGGATTATGAACTTGCCAAGTAAGGACTTAGAAAGTAACTCTTACATCTGATATCCAATGGACTGTTTCAAGAATGCAATGGAATTCTGGGAACATTATTGTTATGATTGATTTCCATTAGTCAATATGTCGTTCTCCGAGGACGGAAGTTGAATTTCTGAATTGGTCCATTAATTGATTTTTACTCAAGTCATGTCTACATAGAACCTCCTTTTGATTTTAAATGTTTTATTTATTATGTGCAAAAAATTCTAATAATTAACTTTATAAATAAAGAGAGATTTCATGGGTTGCATATTAAAATATCCAGTTCAGCCAGTGAATATATTTTTTTTATTCCAAATCTGTTCTTATGTCTATTTTACTCTTTGATTTTCAAATTTGATGCATTAACTAATTGTTGTATGACATCATACAAGTGTATGAATATGGTATGAAATTTCATCATTTTCATGTGCTTAAAAATCTTAAAATCTAAAAGTTGTTTTTAGAATAAAAATTTTGTGAGTATATGTACATTAAACAAATATTGTATGTCCTTAACTGGTAAATCAAGGCCTTCAATAAAGGCAACATGCCCACACATTACATCAATCTGTAAAAAGCCTATAAAATAAATGTTATGATATTTAAATATGATAACTATCAGCCAAATAAGTAAACAATGCAAAACAAGTAACACTTGAACATAAAAACAATGATGACCACTGGATTACACGTTCCTGGCTTGGAACAGGCACATAAAGTATGTGGTGGGGGTTAAACATGTTTATAAGAACTCAACCCTTCCCTAACCTGGGACAGTGGTGTGACAAAACCAAATAAAAACAAACCTTAAAAACCAACTGCATAAGACTTTAACTTTTGAATTTGATACATAATACAGAGACACTAACAAATAAAACAGAAGATGTACTGACCTTGAAATAGGTACTGATTCTGACAGCTAGTTCAAAATACAGATTTTTGCTTTAAATGAATGCTTGAACCATTTTTGTGACACTTATGCAAACAACTGGCAAAAAGATTGGCAGAATTAAAAAAACCAAATTCCTTGACATCCACTAATAATGATATACATCTAAAAAAATATTTATAATACAGATAGTATCTTTTTAAAAGATTGCAAAGGTTAGAGGTCAGAGACATTTTTTCAGTTCTTAACTGTGGGAAGTCATTTCATATAACTATATATTTTATATAGCAAACAAAGTTTGGTGATATATAGATATCACCTCGTCTAGCTGTCTGTCTGTCAGTCTCTCCATCTGTCCACATACTTTTCATGGAAACTTAAAATAAACATAAAACATAACATTCCAAGGGCAGATAATTTATGTTCAGAATTTGTGAGTTTTTATCACAGTATGTCTTGTTTAGTATTCCTGCAACTTATCAACATAAACTATGAAAGAATGTTGAGAAAGTTTATAATTTATTTCTATGATTTCCTTATTTCAGTCTACAAAACGAATGGGATGCACATGTAGGATTTCCTCCAGCCTATCCAGCCAAGTCTAATGAATATGAGAAGGCCAGAGCAGCAGACCTGGCCAGTTCTTCTGAAATAGACTCCAGATGGGCTTATCTACAGTCAAAGGTAACTAATGGAGATGGTTTTGAACAACATAATGAATGTAATGAAAAAAGTCTAATTTGGTAGAAAGATTTAAAAAGTTTCAATGTAAGCATGCTCTCTGTGTGATGCAGGTTAATCCTATCCAGTATAACTAGACATTTTCAATGGTTGTTTTTCTATTTTATCAACAATCTGTTTGATAAAAGAAGGCAATGATAGGCACTATTTTTTAAGAGCTTGTTTCATGACCTGTGGAAATCTAGTGAACTAAAGGCAACAGCTTAATGAGAAATTATGCAGTACACAATCCAGAAAAGATGAGGATTGTGTCTTTCTGGTATTTATTCAGTATTCTTTTTAAAACAAACTGTCCCAGCTACAGAACCAGACTATAATTGCAAAAATAATAGACACATTAAGGAACTCATTTATTTAATTAGGGCTTCGCCACTATGTGGCGGACGCCCTATTGTAATCACTCTGTCCGTCCGTCCGTCCGAAACACATTCGTGTCCACTCCAGAACTTTGTAACCAAGTACTGTAGAGGGATGATTTTGCATGATTGCTTACCACTATTAGAAGGTGTGTTATGTACCAAAATAATTTTTGTCCTTCAAAGATCAAGGTCCCAAACTTAAGGTTTTTCATGGGACCCTTATATGATATCAGGGATGATTTTATTCCGCTTTTTAGCGGATTACCGCTAATGGTAGTCCAGATTTGTCCATTATGATTCTTTTATTATATTGCTGTATTTGGCTTCCGGTTGGTTATTTCCGCTTAGTTGGCATGGTCGGCAAAATCATCCCTGAACATAACAATGTGCACATAAAATATTCATCAATGTTAATGAACATTGAAGTTGGTACAGGGGGGTCCAGTGCACCGTCGTACGAGAAATAAAATGTCACAACACGAGGAACAAAATAAGAATATGGCTTGCACAATGCATTTTGATCAAAACATGCGAAACGTGACATATAACGACCCTATAGCACAACAACGTGAAATAAAAATGGGTAAAAACGCACGAAAATAACCCTGTACCACCCCTAACAATGTACATAATACTGTCATGAAATATTTTTTATTCCACAGGCACTACATAGTAACAGGCCCAGAGAAGTCACCTTATGAAGGTATAATATTTTACTGCAGGATAATATTCAATGAATAACCTATCAAAAATTTCATTGCACTATTCAGTTGTATATTGGAACTAGTAAAGTTTAACAATAAAAAGTCATGGTTAATGTTATTGATGAAAAACACTTGTTCTTGGTAGGTAAAATCTATATTCCAGCATTGTTTTTAAATTTGTATAGAAAAATATAGTTGATGTTGTCTGCTGTAAAGAAGAGCTTTCTATCAGAAATTAATCTGGAGCATCCATTATAAAACAGGCAGATTCTGAACATTAAATCATGAGTTCAGCACAAGAAGTTTTGTCTTAAATTGTATTTTATATGGTCATGTGTCTTAGTTATTTATTTCTGCCTACTTTGTTTGATGCAAAAAAATAAACATCTTGAAATATGAATAATTCTGTTTTTTCCAGGTGGTATATACCATGGCAAGCTGATATTCCCTTGAGAATTTCCATTCAAACCTCCAAGTATTTTCTCTCAGTTAACTTTGTAAGATAGAAAAAAATAAACATATTGAGATATAAAATATTGTGTATTTCCAGGTGGTATATACCATGGCAAGTTGATATTCCCAAGAGAATTTCCATTCAAACCTCCGAGTATTTATATGATCACACCAAACGGCCGATTTAAATGTAATACAAGGTAGGTAATGTGTATTGGAAAGTCTTAGAACTCCAACATTATCTGATGTTATTGTAATGTATACTAAAGCTCTTAGTTCTCCTGTTAAAATAATGATTGGATAAAAGCAATCATTTCCTCAACTACATTGGTGAAGTATTGTAACTCAATCCAGAGACATTAAAATTGATATTTGATACTTCTCTGCTAAGCTGGCAGCATTAGCAGTAAGATCAAACACTGGTCAGCCTAGAGTTAGAATGATATGTCTGGGTAAAGGTCTTCCTGTGAACTGTTGCTTCATGAGCTAGCACATCAAGAAATTTTGCTGTCTAGTACAAAGTGGAATTCATTTATCATCACTCACTGATATGCACTTGTCTTAAATATGCATGAAAGTTTTGCCACTGAAAGTTAAGCAACATTCAGTCTATCAATCAATCTATACAAAACTGATATGGAAGATTAATTATAATTGATTTATTGCTGTTTTTATAAACAACAGAAAGATCAGCTAAATCAATCACAGAATCCATAAATGCAGTTAAAAAAAGAATATGGAATATGTTCTGGAAAGACATAGTCCACATCTTTTCTGGATTGAGCACTGCTTTATTTTTTGCATTAAGCTGTTTCCTTCAGTTCACTAGATTTTTGTGAGTCAAGAAGAAGTTCTTTACTGGATTAAACTTCATCAGGTACGCTCAGGACCAATTATTGGAAAATGGGAAATTACATGCTATCCCTACTGTATTGCAGTCATTTTGTGGTAAAACTGATCGAATTGAGTAACTTGATACTCTCTAACACATATGAGAATTAACAATATTGGTAAGTAGTATTTTCCCACCATACGTTCCAGTACCCAAAAATAAATAAGAGTATACTACTAAGCATGGGTTAGCTTTTTACAACCTCCACACAGTATTAAAGATAATCTCTGTCATATTATATGGAATATATGTGACGGAAAGACAATTTCCACATCTTCTAGCTTGAGAACTGCATAATTTTTTGTAAGTCTGTAGTGTTTTTGAAATATTTTTCACATTCTTATATTTAAAAAATGTCTACATATGTTATTAAATGTTTCAGACTGTGTCTTTCTATAAGTGACTTCCACCCTGACACTTGGAACCCAGCATGGTCGGTGTCAACCATATTAACAGGATTACTAAGTTTTATGGTAAGGTTACAATTAAGAATTTTATAAAATGATACAAGTAGAATTGTACACCATTTGTTTTTTATCGACAGTTGTTTAAACAAGACTTGAAGGATTAATAATTATTGTGTAAATAAAAGATAAAACAGTGTCTTTAGGGTACCTGATGATCCAGAAAAAATGTTGGATGCAGATGAAATTTAAAAATTAACAAAAAAAATGAGGAATGGGTTGCTGTCTTTCCAGCATTAATTCCATTTCTTTATTTTTATGGAATTAATTGAAAACAAGTAATGTCCAAGTTATGAAATCTTTTTCTTTGGATAAATTAGGTTAATTAAACATCTTCTGCAGAACCACACTCAAATACATTATGAACATGAGTAGCACCAACTTTATTAACATGATTTATGGTGATCATATCAATTTAGAATTCAGATGCAGTTCTAAAATCAAGGTTTTATGTTTTTGAGAAAAGAAAGTCAACTTAATCACCAAATCTAGAAGTTGCTGACGAATGAAATTGATCCAGGGAATCAGAACATCCATTCTCCTTACACCTTAATATGAATTGGTTTCTCATAGGATTTAAGTGTTTAATCTATTTATTTTATTAACTGAAATTTGAAGTATACAACAAACAGTTTTAAATTAATCACCTTGTGATAAAGTAAATCTTTTTTTTTGGATTGGTCTCTTCTACATTTAGATAAACCTTGTTAAACATTCTTACTGGCTGCATTGGTAATTTCAAGTTCCCCATTGTATGAAAGTGTACTATATTTTTTGTACTATAAGTGCAGGTGAGACCTATTGTCAATATAGCCTTAAAGTAAAAAAAAATACAGTATGTAACCTCATTAACCTGATTAATGGTAAAATGTTTCAGATAGAATAAACTTATCTCAGACAAAACTTCAATTTGAAACTAAGAATTAACAAAACATTAGTTGTATATTTATATGATTTTGTTTAATTTTACAGTTAGAGAAGAGTGCCACATTAGGAAGTATAGAAACATCAGATTACACAGTAAGTAAAACTAGAACCTTCCACATGTTGTCACATGATCATCACATGATCACATTAGGAAGTAGAACCTTCCACATGATAGTAACATGATCATATTAGGAAGTGTAGAACCATCAAATTACACAGTCAAACTATAACCTTCCACATGTTTGTCACATGATAATCACATCATCAAGTTAGGAAGTAAAGAAACATCAGATTACACAGTAAGTAAAACAAACGTCTTCATAATTGTCACATGATCAACACATGATAAGTGAAGCAGAGCTTCACTTTAATGGTATATCGGGTGGAATATCAATGCGTTCTCCTAACATTTTCTATGTATTTTCCCACTGGTTGTTTTTCTGTATTTTCTTCGTTTGCACCGGAAGCGGAAACAATCCAGCATGGGGGATT
>JAULBM010060245.1:0-10311 GCA_032357055.1 Geukensia granosissima
TTTACTGTGTCCAGCACATTACTGTGTCCAACACATTATTGTGTCAAGCAAAAAACTGTGTCCACACTTACCCAAAAGATTTTTTGTCCACCTTTTACATTTCAACATTTTGACAGCGGTCGTATTATGTGCTTGTGAAGCACCTCCGTTTTACTTTGTTTATTTGCTTTATTTTGTTGGTGCAATCAACCAATGGTCTCAGGTAACAAGACATGATAATTTTTTTTATTTTTGGGGGGTTTTATGGAAGATAAAAGATGAAATTTTAAGAATATAATTGAAATATACTATAGCTTTAACACTAAAACAGGATATTTATCTATGAAACATGCCATATTGGGACTTTTTTTTAGTATTGAGGGGTGATTGGAAATTTTTTGTGCTCAGGAAAATTTTCACTGCAGAATGAGCTGTTGCAAAAAATAAGAAGTCCAATGATATATAACATGACATTTTTAATAGCTGAACTTTTGATATATTTTGACTTAATTTGTTGCAAATTTCGGTTGGTGTGCTTAAGTTTACAATACAAGAAGATTTGCCATCATTTAATACCACTGGGTCCAGTGGGATGGATGCCAAAAGTTTGCCTGTTTTGGAATATATAGCCACTCAATTGATTCCATTTAATTATGAAAATTACATAAAATGTATATCACATGTAGTTTAAAAACATTTGTTTTAAATCAACCAAGTCCAAGAGAGTACAAAATATGCTTTTTAGTAAGAATGATTTTACATATTTTTTGCAGATTTATTATTCTGTATTGTTTAATTTTTGTTCATTGAAATGAATAAATATTTATTTATCAGTATGATACAGATTGATAGACAGCCCTGGAGCCAGAATATGACTCCAAACACAGCAACAAAACACTTCATTTGCTTTTCTGCTAAATTATTGTTAAATGCTAATTATTATTAATCTGATGATGAGCAGTGAAGGTAGAAAAACATGTGTTTTATCACTATTATTTATTCTTCTGATAGTAATCTTAGTTGATAATCAGGTTCCTGTCATGTGTATTGTCTTAAATTGTTGATTAATTCCATGTCGGTAATAAGTTGAAGGTATGAGAAACACACTTTGGGTTATAGATTAGTTAGCCATTGTTTGTTGTTTTCTTGAGAAGTATAGATTATGAGCCATTGGGATATCCACCTACGGTTAACTTTGGGTAACTCTAAGGCAGAACGCCATCTTAGGCGAAGCATTTGTCCATGGATTCATGGGTAACCTCCTTAAGATACATTAGGTTGCCAAAGGGAAAAAGTGGAAAAATGCTTTGCCTATGGTGGTTACCCAAAGTTATCCATACATGTAGGTGGATATCCGAATGCGGCCAGAATATGTAGAATGTTGCCACTTTGCATCTTATTTCCCTTTAACATAAGCTTATTCAGCAAATTTTTAGAGTATAAAGGAGTATGTCTGTTTTTATTTGACTAAAATATTTTATAAGCTTCCTGATGTTTGAAAGCAATCGCTACCTTCATCAACACTAAATGAATCCAGGACTTACAAAAACTTTCTGTCCAACTTTCCTGACTGACAAAAATTAATTCTGACTGGTACAAGGTCTATTCCCTCTTTTCGTAACATGGGTGCAATTTGTATGTTTTTGTAAGAGTTACTGTGGGACAGTATCTCAATATGGCTGAGATGTGTGAAATCCTAAAATGTTGTTATTTTTTGCAAAATCCATAATATTTTCCAAAAGAAAAAATAAGTCAGACACGCATTGATAAAGTTAACAAAAAAAATTGATTTTTGCATTGAATTGCAGCAGAAACAAAATATTAAAAAGTAAAAAAACTCAAATTTCACCCTTATTACTATCTTATATGGGAGACAACTCTTACAAATCCAGAGATAGAAAAGACCAAATCCTAACCATGAGGCCTGACCTAGAACAAGCTAATGCAATTTGAGGTGATGTGTATTTGTTACATTCACTTCATTTCACTTGTTCACATGTTCACTTTTAGGTCATATATCTCCATTCACCACAGAAAAACAAGCTAAGGGGAGTCATGTGCATAATATTTAAAAGAGGCAGGGAAAGGAAGCTATCTCAAGTCAAAATAAACTGCAATTAAATTGAATGGATCCACTCCCTTTGATCACCATTGCTTTTGCAGATGTTACCGATGTTGCCCTATATTCCATTAGATGATTTTATGAAAAGTCTTCCTAAAATTTGTTTTAATTGCCAGGATTGATTCTCAACCCATCACCATATTGCATTAAAACCTCATTGATTTTTCCCCATACTGATGCAGGTATTACATAATCTGTAATAGATTTGACATTGTTTGGTGCTAGTGGGAGTGGATTGCAATCAATGTCTAGAAATCTGTGGTTAGGTTAAGAGTAATGCTGCTTTGTAAAAATGTCTGGAAGTCTTTCTTTATATGGTTATAAGAGAATGCCATGTTAATAGGTAAAGTGAAATGATGCTGTAGACAATATTGATTGTCACCAACACTGGTACATGTGTCACAGAAATTTATGTATATAGGTTTATTTATTACAGGTTATCAACTTTAAAAATAAATAATAAACGAGCCTCTGGCGAGTTTATTAATATTTTGAAATAAAAGAAAACAAGAGTTGATAAGCGATGTAGAGCTCCTACAATTTATGAAACCCGTTCCTCTTATGATTAATTTTATTTTGTGTGGCCTTTATTGTTGTAAAATAAGCACTGGGAAAACAACTTTGCAGAGCAAGTCTTTACTAGAATATCTCAAAATTTATCTAATCATAATGACATAGGATAGGCCAATCAAATG
The DNA here is from genome assembly GCA_032357055.1 of Geukensia granosissima. Taxonomy (NCBI): domain Eukaryota; kingdom Metazoa; phylum Mollusca; class Bivalvia; order Mytilida; family Mytilidae; genus Geukensia; species Geukensia granosissima. Next base: position 2,797 of record JAULBM010060245.1, read on the forward strand.
CAAGAATCTGCTTTATCACTTAGTCTTGTAATTTACTTCAAATATCAGTACATTTGTATATGCATGTACAAGAATTTGATAAAATACCTGAATCAGATTTGGTTTCAGCCAGTTGGTGTCCTTGTATCATGACACATGACAAGATATCCAGACAGCGGATGCAATCTATTTTGTTTGGGACCTGTGCTTTATCAGTCTGTGGTTCTGCTTATGATGCTGCTCAAGTTGTAAGGAAGATGCTAATAATTTTTTTGCTAATATATACATCAACATGTATATTAACTTGTTGTTTGGATGGAAGAGTGATGGAAGTGGACACCTGTTAGTAAGGAAATGGGGAGCAGGGAGTAGGGGAGACATGATCAAGGACCTCTATTTGTTGCATAAAATTAAATAAGAAAAATAGGAATTGAAAGTGGAGAGAAAGGTAGAGATACTTCTAGCTTTGAGTTCAGAACCAGATTTTGGTGAGTCCTACCATAGTAAAATTTATAAAATTGAAAAATTGGGATAAGTGAGTTCATGGAAAGAAAGCATGTTTTAGGATCAGAGGCACCTCTTTGAAAGTATTGACACTTCTCTGTATATCTGCAATCTAACTTCATTTTTTATATGAAATTCTGGTAGAACTTTTTTAAAAGCATGTTTAAACAATTACCACCTAGAAGATTTTGCAAGTGACTGAGCTCTGACATACAGAGAAAAAGAAATATGATTCTTTGTAGTAATTAATAGTACCGGTAATGATGGGAATATAACTTTCACTTGCATGTAGTTAAAAGATAAGTATTGTGCACAATTCTTGCTGATGTGCGAATGATGTCTGGCAACTTTTCATTATTTGAGTTGTAGTTTTTTTGCAAGAAATAATCTATTTGATGAGAGAAGCACAATTGGTATATAGACTAGAACATATGCAGTGACTGTTACTTAGAAAGACACTGGCGTGTTTCATTATGGGAAAATGGCACAAGAAGTTTTAAAATTTTGATTTGTTCATTTTTTCTACATAGTGTTTATTCATAGAGATTTAATGTATGGAACAGCTACATCAATTAATAATATTTGTGATGTTGAAAAACAACTTTTGATGATTTGCCAGGCGATATAAGAGTCTTGTATGTCAGACTTGTAGTGGAAAATTTTGCGCAGTGATTTCAGGTGTACGATTTTGTTTTCGAAAAAGAGTTGATATTGGAAGATTGTGAACAAATAATCAGAATATTTTAAAAATTTGACATACCTGTATCTGAGGAGATTTTAAGAAGTGCATTTGTAAAGATTTGTGATGGCAGATAGAGATGTACTTTAAGAGCAGCCAGCAGATAAATGAATATATACTTGTGTATTGATAACTTCAGGATAAGTTACATTGTAAATCAGATGTATTATGATATACGCCCTGATTGTTTGACTGAATTATATTAAATACTGACATTATTTCTGCAGAGATGTGATCTGCAGCTTTCTGCATCTGTTATTTCTTCAAGATCAAGTGCATAGAATATGGAGAGTCAGAAAAAAGGGGAGATAATTTGAAAAAAACCCTGTAATTTATATTTCATATTTAGAAAGACAGTTACTATTGAAATATTGGCTATTTATTTGTTGTGGAGATGAGAACATTGTTTTAAGGCCTGTATAATGATGAAGATATTCATTTATAATAACATAGTAATAGCCTCAGGGATATGGACACCATCTGTCCTGGATGGAATTAATCAAATATAAATCTACTTCTCATTATTTCTATAAAAATGAGTTTCTTTGAATGAATTGTTTTCTTTGCATGTCAGAGACAAGTGTTTAATGCTTGTCTTTAGTATATAAGACAAAACATCACCCCAAGAAAAAAAATTTGAAATTCATGAGAAAGTTAATAAAATTAGATTTTTACCCCTCTTTTTTTGGAAATTTATGTGTTGTATTCATTCTCTTATAGTTTAAATTAAATTAAATTTGGTCATAATTTTGTTAGGCAAAGAAGGTTAAACAACATACATGTATATTTATATAAATTTTCTGACAATTTTAAAATGTATGTAGCTTCTGATATGGTCCCACCAGTTAATGACTGGTTGTAACAATCTTGCGGGTACATAGATTCTTATTAAATGGTATGTACCCAGTAAAATATCCCCAGAGGAAATGATCAAGACTGGGAATTCAAATTTTTATAAATTCATCATTTAAATTTCAGTTGGTCTGAAAAAGGAAATCTTCAAATTTAAATGTTGTCAATGAGAATTGAAAATATTTTGGAAATAAATGTAATTAAGTGGAAATTAACCAATTGTTTGCTAGTGAAATGAGAATAACAGGAAATGTGTGTTGCTCTTCAGAATCAAGGAAGTTGTCAAAAATTAATTTTATGCATCACAAATGGAAAATTTCAATGGAATGAAATATATTTGATGGAAGTAAGCATTGACAATGAAAAATCTGAATGATGTGAAATCCAGTGGATATTCTAATTAGATATTGTTAACTTTTGAAGAATTCTTCAAACTTATTTTGATCTGTGATGTATTTGAAGATGCACCTGTTTTGAAGTGTCATGTTATTTCCTGTATTGCTGGACAGATGTCACCATGAAATCCATTTTGACCAATCAAATCAAATCAAAGAAAAATAGTTGAAAATAAACTTTGGATATTGTTTTTTTTTTTGTAACTTAAACTTGAAACTATCCTCATACACCCATATTTGGAAAAATATGTAAATTTGAAACTAGCAACATTTAATTTGTTCCTTGTCATCATTCATGAAAGTTTCGATTTTTAATTATGGAAAGTCGTCGTAACTTGAAGAAAATGTGGGAACAGTTTTCTTCTGAGCTGGGATCTCGTATCGATCGTTGGAGACAGGCAGTCTCAATTGAAATGCCAGGTAAGACCAAAGTAATTTTTGCAACTTCTTCATTTGATCTTATAATATTTTCCATATTTGGACATATTATAAGATGTGTAATGTAACTTTATGTGAATGAATGACAAGTAGTCAAGCTCGCTACCGATATATGTTAATACTAATGATTTAGATCTAGCTATGGTAAGGTGTATTGACATATTGTTGAAAGGCCTGATGGCATTCACTTTCTGTTTGAATAAAGATTGGGAATAGCCATCACTGCTGCAATACTGTCACTTCAAAATCTTCTGGGCCAGGTTGTGCAACACTTAAACTCCTGGTTAAATTTTAACCTGTAGTTAAATCCTGTGCAAATCAACCAAATTTAACTTGGAGCTAAATTTAACTCTTGGTCAAATCTGTTGAACAACTAGGCCCCTATAATATGTTAACAGTTCTCTCCTGTTCATATATGTGAAATGATATACCGATTTCTGACAAAATGGATTCAAACTGATGAAAAGTGGAGATATATTTCGAATTTTGCATAAAAGCTTTGTTTTCATTAAACTTTGTCAAAAATGGAGATGATAAGGCATCTGATAATTTGGGGAAAATCACCAAACTTTGTCTAGGGGTACACTATATGACACTTAAACCTTTGAAATGTATTCAGGGTAAAAAAGTCACAATCTACAGCCAAATATGGTATCTACATTTGGTCTAGCCAAGTGAATTTTCTGAAGTTTGGCATTTTAATCCATAAATGCTTTAAGCATACCTCCAACTTGCTCTGAGGAATAACCTAAATGCTTGCAAAGAAAATTTTGCTTTTGTAAGTGGATTTTATTTTATAGTTAAGTGTTCATTTTTTGTCGGGTTAATCAGTCTGGTCATTGTTCAGAATTCTATTTTTTTCAAATTCCCATTGTTGAGGATGTTAATTTCACGTACATTGTACAAAAGGTTTGCTTGTGTGCATGAACTGCATTTACATTAAAATCTTCTGTAATTTCCTTTAATTTTTAAATCTGATTAAATGAATCCTTTTTGCCTTGATCAGATCCTAGTTGTATTGAACATGTTGTCTTACACCTCACCCCCATATGGCCATTGTAGAATCTCCTAGTCAATGTTATGGACTAGTACATAAGTCAATAGCAGGGATAATAGGAAGAATTTAGCTGCAGAAGCTGATCCAATAATAGATTTTCTACTGTTTTTTTAAAAATATTGAAGAAGGATACAAATTTATGCAATGCTTTGATAGGATATAGAACAATATGGTCTTATTTAAAAATTGATTCTTAAATTTCAAAATGATTTAGTGAAGTGTTCATAGAAGCAGATAATTTGATTTGAAAGAGCATCAGATAAAGGAGACATTTATAAATAGATCTTCACGATTTATGTTGGTCCAGTCTTGGCTATGTTTAAACTGCTGTGATAATGACCATGTCATCCTGTAATTGTTATTAAATTAAGAATTAGATGCTATGAACTCAGATGGATTTGGTGACAATGAATTATCTAAGAATGTTGTGGTAAATTAATTGGATGCATTGTAAGAAAGTTAAAATGTATTGGTTTCATTGGGAAAAAGAAAATATAATGTTGTGTCTGAAAGCTAAGTGTGCTGTTTCCACAGGGATATGGAAATATTAGATTCTTTCTTGGAAATAATGTGTAGTTGAAACTATGTTCCATTGAAATTGGAAATAAATAAGACTGTGTGTCAATTAATTTTTAAAAATGTTGACAGAAGGAGAAAATGGTATAAATGTTGGGTCAGATAATCTGACATGTTCTGGTGATGAGGAAAATGAAGGTATTTTTATTTAATGGCATCCATTTCATAAGGTTTTGACAAATGACAAATTTGGTGGGATGGAGGTTTGGGAAATTACATAAAAAATCATGGGCACATATCAGTGGCAAATTAAAACACATATTTGTAATATTCTAAAATGCCTTAAAGTTTAAATGGATTGATAGACTTGGGGTTGCTTAGCTCACATATTGTTGTAACTGGCATTCAAGCAAACTTGAATTCTAGATTGCAAAGTCTGTTCAAGTGTCAGTGATGTAGGATTACTGTGTCACTGTTTTATTTTATCATGTTATTTTGGTAAAGATTTAGCAATACTCTACAGCATCATAAGCTTTGAACATGTTATAATTTCATCCTTATATTATAAAGCTTTGCTTTTTTTCATTTTTTGTAGAAGTTTTTTTACAAGTTTTGTAATTTGAATTTGAAATAACCATGGTGTTTTAGTCATTAAAATTTGAACAATCAATGATTCGATTGTACATGTTGAACATGTATGATTTAAAATGTAACTGACATTTAAAACATGATTGTTAATTACATTGTAGTTGCCCATCCTTTCACTTACGTAAATCTCAACAAATGTAAAAAGTCAATTAGTGATTAGTGTTTATAAATTACAACATGTGTAGCACATCTGGAAAATCAAAAATCAAACTCATCAACCTCAGAAACTTCCTCTAGACTTGTAGATAAAGCTAGAGGGGTTTATAATTATATTTGCATGTTAGTGTTAAGATGTTATTTTGTTTAATTAGCTAATGGGATTCTTCAATAAACCTACTTCTTTGATTGAATTTTTTAAGAAACAAAGAACTTTTACTTATTGTGAGGATGAGATTTCAATACTTTTTATACTGGTATTTTTGGAACACGTATGGCTTTTTTAATAAAAAGTTCTTATGTTGATTATTTTGGGCTCTATTCCGGCAAAATTGGTAATTCTGAATAAAAATGATGAGTCATTTTTGCATTAAATAGTATGAAAAAGATTGTTCCAACCTACTTACCAATATCAAAATGGGGCATAAGGAAATAAATGTTGTTTTTATGGGGAGTTTGCCTTTATGCATTTATGCAATTATGTTTAAAAATATAAGTGATACATTATTTTGTTCATTTACATGTTTGTATGTAAATATGTTTGAAAAATTTCTGCTTAAATTCATTATTAAAAATAATTGAAGATAGCTACATGTACATGTAACCCCAAATGGAGGGGCTCTGCCCTTTGTATTTCTGAGATGTAAGTACATCTACCTGATAAATCAGTTCATCTTAAATGCAATTGAACCAAAAAATCTGCAGAGAGTGCTTGCTACCATTACACTCTCCTCAGTGAAACTGCATTTGATATGCAAACTGTCAGCATTTTATTTATTAAAGTAAAAAAAAATGTAGACTGTGGATTGATATGTTATGTTGTTACAAGTATTTGTACTTTCACATGGCTGCAAGTGTTGACAAAATGTCTTTGTATAATATGTCATACAGAATGTACTTCAAATTGAGCATTCATTTCTTGTTATTTTCTGCTTTCAGAGCTGCACGCTATGTCCATGCGGCTAGTGTCCGGCGGCACATACAATGTACGGGCATCAGAAATGGCCGCTCACATTCAGGACACCCGGCCAAAGACAGTGACATGTGTGGTTCACTTTTTGGACGACAGCCAGGAAGTGTTTGAAGTTGATGTAAGTTTTACCAGCAATACTTGATACAATGTTAGCTGTCCCAAACTTATATACACCATATACTCTTAAATCATGATGTTCTGTTAGGTCTAGGCTAAAGTTCATTTACGTATATGATATAGCTCCTTACAATACTTTAATCATGGATATATTCACAAGGGGGTTATTTTCACTCAGTCATGTTTTATGCGCATAAATAACACCCTGCAAAATTATCCACATTTATGGTAATAAAAGAGGAAAACATTTCATTTTGTTTCAACAACTGTGTATATGTTTTCAAAAGATCAAGTTAATAATTGTAATCAAAGCATGTACAAGTCAGTTTGCTTGCAACTAGAACTAAAATATTTTTATCATTTGTAGATGTAAATATACAATAACATATAACTCTGTTTTCTTGGTTAGGCATCCTCAGGGTAATCTTCAAAATCCTCATCCATGCCACCCCAACTGGAAAGAACCCATACCATTTCATGAATATTTCCCAAAGAAAACAATCTTTATGCAAGTTTTGAAATCTGCAAATTTTTCATCTTTGGACTAGATACAAAGGCCTAGTATTTCTAGTGATAAAATGGCAGATAGATTGGATTTTACATGATTGAAGAAATAAAAAGCAAAATCTGATTGCCAGCTTCATAATTTTAGGTTGAGATTGATACATGTGATAATCTAAAATGGATGTACTCTTTTGATCAGTTGTAATTGTTCTCTGGAACCACAGTTTAGCACATAATATGAGAATATTCATGTCAGATAAGATAAGATCTGTTATGTTAGAAATATTTTATTCTTTAAATTTTAGTGACATTTAACCCAAGGTATATTTAGAAACAATTGAATGCAAGCCACAGCATCATTCAGAATGTTCCACTGCTTAAAGAAAAAAATATTCTCTTGATATTTAACAATTCATCTAAAATGTTATCATCTTTTCATCATTCCTTCAAGGAGACAAGGGAAAGATTTTCCTTTATCTCTAGATGATAAATTTCAAGTCTGGATTCATTAGGTTAAATGTCCATGTACCAGTTCAAGTGGAATAGGTAACATCAGGGTGGTATATAGAGAGGGATAGGAATCTCGGATTAACCCGGGAAATCTCGCGTATCGTTTTTACTCGCCACTACAGGCTTA
>JAULBM010060256.1:0-31862 GCA_032357055.1 Geukensia granosissima
TATTTAATCTGTTTTGTTAACATTTTTATCTTTATTGAAGTTAAGTCTAGTAATATTTAATAATTCTGATCAAATAATTGTGTTATCTGATAAATTATTCAACATGAAATCAGTGTAACGTTTCTTTTTTTGACTAGTATATAATTATTTTACTGATTTAATTGATGATGTAAAAAGTACCAGTCCACTTGAAAATCATGCAAATGCCATAAAAGTTATAGACTCGAAAAAAAGTTACACATATTTTATTTTAATATTTATATAATCTTAATGTGCAAACTCTGGAAAAATCAGTCATTTCTGCCAGACTGTCTGTTAACAAGAGGTATTGGATGAAACATTTACAAAGGTTTTAACTGCATAATTAAGAGTTATCCCCCTGTTTTAAATGTTGATGTGTCCTTTTTTGTAAATTAAAGCTCCCATGAACAGGCTAGGAGAGTAAAATGGACAATAGATTTGAATATGAAATGACATTCTAAACAAAAATTTAAAATTTTAGTTTTGTAGGCTGTATGGATAAATTCATTTTTGCATGATTCTTAGGTAAACTAGGAAAGATGGATAGTGTACTGCATAATTTCTCGTTAATCTGTTGCTTTAAGTTTACTAGTTTTCACTAGTTTTCCGTAGGGAACGAAATAAGTCTTAAATTATGTCATTAAAAACAAACCCAGAACAGAGTAATCCTACGTCTTTTATTTGTTTATTGTGTAACTATGTTGTTGTTGTCGTCGTCGTCAGTATATCTAGTACTGTTCACAACTAATCTAATAAAATTAATTTAAATTGTATTTCAGATAAAGGTAATGACTTTTCAAAACAGAAACACATTGACATTCTGAAATTATCACTTATAAAATGAAAATAATCATAATACTTTGAATGATTGTATTCATGTCTTTAGCAGCAGAATAAGTGGTGTAGAAACAAAGGAACACTACTCTCTCAAGGTATTGCATATAATCTACAAAGTACCGAACGAAACGCACGTATTCTCAGACTTATCTCCCCTCTTCCCTTTGAAAATAACGATCTTTTCAGTAGAATTCTTTCTGTTTCTATTTACGATATCATGGTATAGATTAGAACTTTACAATTTTCATTTGCATTAGGTTATGGTTTAAATCTATATTGACAGGACTATCATGGGGAAAAGTTTCGAATTAAGCCAAATTGCCAAACGAGGATTGTTAATTCACATTATAGACAAGACAATACCTAAGGCCACTCAAAATTTAAAGTAGATCGACACTTTTCTGGTGGTGTTTGATGGTGTTTAACGTCCTACACAGCAACCAAATGCTCTCAGTCGGACGGTAACACTGTTCTCACAATCTAACTGAGCATGTGTATAAATTGTAATTTTTGATATAATTTCTTTCTGAAATTTTCCAACATAAGGGAAAGAAGTGGTATGCCTTTATATGTTTTCTTAAAATTTAGATATTATCTGTCTATTGAAATTTACGGTTTATTAATTAATTGTGCCAAAACGTATTTAAATTAAAATATTTCATTTAAAAAAGTATATAATATAGGTTTGACCCCAACTTATACTGATGAAGTAAATAACGGGAGCCCGTTGAGCAGAATAAGATTTTTTAACAGTAGTATTTGCACACTATGTTTTCTTTTATTTCGGCGCCGATCCAGGGATTTTTTATGCTGGTGACTACTGATAATATATTGCCCTACCAGAGGCACAGAAGCACATGGTACCACGCAGTTTTGAAAGTTATAAAAAGCATAGAGCGAAAGAGAGTGACTGTTCGTAAAATAATAAAAATAATAATAAAACGATCACAGGGAATTTTGCATTGTTTTTAAGAATAATTCGGGTTTACTCCGGAATATTTCGAAGTGTCCGGAAAAATGCATAGTTTGGAAATGGGGTTCAGGTAAACTCTGGAAAATCCGGGAGAAAGGGCAGTGGGATTCACGTGAAGGAATCGGGATTCAGACAGAAAGAGAACCCCTACCGTAAGGAAAAACCTTAAAATATTGCCATTTCTAATAAAATTCCCCGTTTTGCCTTACGTGACTTCAGTAATAGGTAAAAAGGCAATTTAAGTCAAGTGTAGAATACCCATGTGAGAGATCGGAAGTACATAGTCCAAAGAGACAAGATAAATTTGAAACAGACTGAAAAATAAGACGAAAACAAAAATAACAAAGGTTTGAAACCACGAACTTCTTTACAAAACAGGAGTGTGATCATGTGTTCTAGAATGGTAAGCATCCCCTGTCTAGCGTGCAACACCCGTCGTGGAGTCCTTTATGTCAAAATCGGTGTCAAGTCAATTAGTGTCAAATCGGAAGGAATCGCACGAATAATTAACATGAGTGTGATCATCAGGTGTCTAGAAGGGTAAGTATCCCCTGTCTTGCGCGCAACACCCGTCATGGAATCCTTTAAGTCTAATCCAGGGTAACGTAAATCCGAGATAAGGTCAACTTATTTTTGTATTACCTGTAGCAGGTCCATAACTAGTTGAGATACACTGATATCATATGGATCAACCAATTTGTGATGGCGACCATACAATTTTAGGAGGGATGACTGATAGTTGGAACAGGCTCAAGAGTATCGATTCAACTTCGAAACCCCGTAGGCAGGGGAAGCAGGAATATTGTCACATAAATATTGGAAGTTTACAATAGGAATGTTAAATAATATGTTTTTTGGTTTGAATGTTTGAATTGGGTTTAACGCCACTTTCAACAACATTTCAGTCATATCGCGGCGGTTAGTTTTACTGGTGGGGGAAGCCGGAGTACCCGGAGAGAACCACAAACCTTGAGCAGGTAACTGACAAACCTTATCACGTGCGATGCGAGTTCAACGCAACCTGTTTTTGTATGGTACAAACCCAGGCGCGAACTCACGCTGTATATGTGATAGGTTACAGTGATTTTAAATCAACGACCGAAACCACTGGGCCACCCAGGCCTCCTTAAATAATATGAATGAAAGACTCAGTATTAAAGTTAATCCTTGAAAAATTGGTCAGACGTTCATGTATTTATGTCTGCATTGAACAGTTGAAAGAGTCTGTATGTTTAAGGATTATGTACCCCTATGTAGGTTAAACCTATGGAAATTTTATAGAAAATCCTCATCTTTAACTACTGTATATATTCTCCCAAAAATGTTAATACGACAATCTTGTACAGCCATGCATGCACTTCCATCATCATTTTTCTATATTATCTAAGAATTGCCGAGTAATTGGCAAAAATAATTTGGTATTTAAGGTTCATTCGAGTTCATCTCTACTTCAAGTCGGGTCTGCCTGAATAATTTCCAGATATTTACAAAAATGTACATTTATTTTGCTTAATTATAAACCAGGTGTAAATGGTAAAATTAAGTGATATGAATGCATGCATAATTATATTACAAATCTTTGATTCAAATGTTTGAACTTCAGTTGCAAATTCGAAACAAAAAATCCTAGAGAATTACAGTAAACTTTTCATGGGTTGAACCCTTAACGCTAATGGGGGCAAATAATCCTTAATAACTTGTTGATTTGAAACTTGAATTTTCAATTAACATAGTGAGAAAAAATCAAATATAAACTTTAATAGTGACCTCGGGAATGCTAATTTATTACTTAACGCTGGTGCAAATTATTAAATCAGATTATTTTATAAAATTATGATTATAACGCAAGGTGAATAAAATATAAACGCATTTATATATATAAAAATTAACAGACTTTCTTACCAAGAACCAGATATGCTCCGTTACAAAATATTTTAGGAAATATTTAGGATAAGATGGGTTATCAATTTATACTTTCACTTGACAAATAATTACACCGACAAAATCGCTGCTAATTGTTCATTGATAATAACGATCACTTATTTTAATTTTAACTTTGGACAAAATATGTTTACCTCACGTAAGTACTTTACATCAGTTTTCAATGATTTCACATTTTTGCAGGAAATTGGGTAGGTATAATTAAACCAATAATTGCTGAAAATTATTAGCTTCTTCGCTAACCAATATATTTATGAGAGAAGATTATATTCAAGAATAATGAAATAACCAATTTGTCACCGCATAAAAGAGTTATTCTCATAAAAAAATTCAAAGGGGCAGACAGAAATCGTTAAAGTACGTTTCACTGAACTGAGTCTCTAATGTTTTGGCTATAATTTCTTAAAGCAATAACACAACCCGAAAAGAAAATTTAGAATGAAATTTAACTATCTTACCGGCAATATAATTTGGTGTTCGAAGTATTTCAGTTGTCGTTTGTCCTGGGCTCATGTGAAAAATTGCTGATTTTTGTGAAAAAAATTAAAGTTCCGACGACTTCTAAATTCTTGCATTGCTGGTTTCGCCAAGCTTATTTTTTCTGGCACAAGTCTACATGTATGCCAATAAAACCAATCAAATTTTTTTTTATTTTTTAAAATTAAAAAAACCTGCAAGCAAAAAGTTTTATAATGGAAAACGAGAAACTTTTCCAATTTTCCACATGAGTGGAGGAAAACTTAGAATATGTATGAAAATTTCAAAATGTACAAAAGTTACCGGGACTTTTTCTCTGTTGCGTTTTATAAAAATTATGAAGATTCCTCCAAGGGATTTTTCTGAATTTAATTAAAAAAGAGAGACTCAGCTCAGTGAAACATACTTCTAAATCAAAAGACATGGCCAACAAAAAATTGAAACGAAAGACAAACACAGCACGCATAACCCTGCACTGAAAACTAAAGCTAGAGTAACACGAACCCTATCAAAATCATGTTGAGTTCCGGTGATGCGAATGGGTAAGCAACCCCTGCTCCACTAGTGACACCCTTCATGTTACTCAGTAGACAAAGCCGGTGTATAGTCACAACCGGTAAGGAACGGATCCGCCGTGGGAAGATATTGTCATTTGTGAAATGTATTTTTCTAATCGGTTAACCAATGATCGCGAACGAAAAATTTTCGAGTGATGACTTTAATATTTCATTGAACCCTAGTTAAGGGGCTTTTTTGTTAGCAGCAATTAAATCCTGATAGAAAACACACGCCCTGAATAACCGTATCATCCAAAAATATTCATTTTATATGCAGGGTGCGGCTGGAATGGTGGTAGACATGAATGGAAAGACCTTTTCTCTTTTTCTCTGCAGAAAGCTCTCTATGTAGTCAGCTTCATGCGAATAAAAAATAAATCAGCATTGGTCCGTATTTGGAATGCCGACAGCTTGTTGAAACACGCGTCCGCCAAACATGTATACAAAAACTTTGTCAATCAAGAATTCTAGCATTCTGCAAATGTCATCTTCAGAGTACCTTTTATAAGATTAAGAGTGGTTAGTTAATAAGGTTAGTAAGGTTAGTCCCTTCCTAGAACAAAATATTTCTACCTGCGTTTGCCAAACATAACTCAGAGTTATCAATCAGCCTTTATAATACAGTTTGCACAACAAAGTAACACTTAAAACAACATTTTTGTTTCAGTGTGTTTAAATTGAAGACAATACCCTGAACAAAAGAAAAATAAGGAGGTAATTCCCTTAATCAACAGAGAAATTGAAGATAATATCTTTAATTAAAAGAAAGACTGAAAACAATGCTTTTGATAAAAAAAGATCAAGCCAAAAGCAAAAGAATCAGATTAAATCTGTTCACTACAAATTCATTTTTAAATGATATTTGACAAAAAAGTCTCCCAGCCATAAAATATCACGAATCATACAAACACTATGATGATTTGAAATGGAAATTATACTGAAAATTTTGGCTTACATGTTTGAAGCTGCAATGTTTCTTATTTCAAATATAACTTCCTATTGAGATGACGTCTGTTAGATAAATTAATATTTTCGTTGAATTTCTTGATCAGTTTTCATCAACCAAAAGTCTGACATGATTTTCAAATGCTACATGTAGAATGACCATGTGAAAGATCACTAAATTCTAAACAAACAATAAAAAAACTAACTTATTTTGAAACAGAAAAAAATGTTGTTTTAAGTGTTACTTTGTTATGCAGACTGTATTATAAAGGCTGATTGAGTTGTGTTTTTAAAAGATGGCCACCACAGGTAGAAATATTTGGTTCTAGGAACGGATTATGGAAATTAATCATGATCAACGTCTTTCATACGTTTATAAAAGTAAACTGCAAATATATATTGTTTAATTGTAAAATGAATTTTTATTCTCAACTCTGATACAGTACATGTGTATAGCAAATTGGTAATTTTGTATTTTGAAACCGCGGGGTCAATACTCTGCTGGTGGAACATTGGTCCCCGAAGGTATTTACCAGTCCAGTTGTCATGAAATTTATGAAACAATTTTTTTACAAATATTTGTTGCAATTGCTCAAATTATAAAACACTGATAATACGGAGAGGCCTCGAAAAGTAAAGCACTTAGTAGTTGTCCCTGCCGTCATATTTGGCTTCCCATTTCGATTTGTTTGCATTTGAGTGCTTCTTTTGCTATATTTGGATCTTTGACTTCCAATGTTTCGGTTTTAATGCTACTGATGAGAGGTTGCTCCTTGAAATGTACATTTAGCATACCTTCATTTTCCATATTTATTTAACATTTGTAATTGTATAATTAAAAGCATGTAGATGTTTGAAATTTAAACGTTTTAAATAGCTGTCTCAAGGGCTGTCATACCAAATATTTTCCTATATTTCACAGTATGATTGCATTTAATCGTCAAAATCTCAATATTCTGGATGAAAGTGCATGGTCTTGGATAAGAAGGTTTCCCTAGTATTTTTTCTAGATGCAGACCGTTACCAAAGTTAACAAAATACAAAGGAAAAACACTAATGTTTAATAAATCAGGAAATCTTGGTATGCTATATGTACATTTAAGAAGTAACCTCTATCGTTAGATGACATAGGAAGTCAAAGATCCAAACATAGTAAAGGTTACATTACCAATGTTAAATACTTATGCTTAACTTGGAACAAAATAGAAATCCAATAAATAGATATTAGATTTTAGGTGAAAACTGTCTAACTTTGTAAGGAAACACAAAGCTTGTTCTAATAAATACAGTGAAGGGGATATTCTCAAAATGATGAATTTTCTGATTGACAACATCTTTGTAGAATTTGGTAGTCGAGTTTTTCAACGGACCTTTGACATTCCAATGGGCACGAATTGTGCGCCCCTTATAGCGACTTGTTTTTCAGTAAGAAGCAAATTTCATTCAAGGACATAACAAAAAAATAAAGTAGCCAATCTAATATCTTGAATGTATAATCAGACCACCCACAATACCAGTATCAAAATTCAGATCTTTACCATCAATACGGCCTTGTTCTGTAGAGTTACGTGATATCTTTGATTACACAAGTACAATTTCTAAAAGTTATCATAAAAAACCTTTTTATTAGTGATTTAACAATAAAAAAGACCTTCCAAACCAGAGGCTATGATGATCTGAATTGCATATCTACTAGCCTCGTTTACGGTTTAGAATGCAAGTTGTGCGGACTCGTTTGTGATGGCGAAACAAAAGGAAGGGTAACGAGAGAATGTGTGGGCATAGTTCGACAGTTAACACCAACAAATTCCCTACAAATTAACAACATTTTAACAGGAC
The DNA here is from genome assembly GCA_032357055.1 of Geukensia granosissima. Lineage (NCBI taxonomy): Eukaryota > Metazoa > Mollusca > Bivalvia > Mytilida > Mytilidae > Geukensia > Geukensia granosissima. The sequence continues at coordinate 7,591 of JAULBM010060256.1, forward strand.
CACTCAATCCTATCATTTAGTGTTCAAATTTTGGAAAAAATATAGTATCCATCTAATAATTCGAACATTAGTACAACTTTTCGTAGACAGAGCGAAGAAAACTGGACTAAAAGGTCCTATTTGTTGCGATGTTAATGTGATGAACATTTTTGACAATAATCCTTTACGTAATAGGAGTTATGGCCATCGATATTATATATCACCTACATCTAAAATGAACGAAATATCGATATCGTTCAAAACCTCTAGAAATGGATCACATTAGAACCAAACTGTATTCGTTATTATACAAAGTATGTTTTCAAACCCCGATTTCAGACCCTTATTCGAATAAGTACAAATAAGTTTCTAAATTTCTTGATATAAGTCAAATTCGCTTATTAAAACCTGTGACATTTCATGGAAATAAAAAAGAAACTTATTCTTTCTTTAGCTTTCCTTTGCTAACAAAGGTTTAGACGGTATCAATCTTGGAAATATTTTTTACCATAGGTCTGTTTTTGTCGATCAGGGGTTCCTTATCCTTCTGGAGCACATGAACTCGCCCTAGTTTATGTAGGGTTCGTGTTTATCTAGCTTTAGAATTCAGCGTAGTGTTGTGTGTACCATGTTTGTTTTTCGTTTCTTTTTTTTTGTCCAAGGTCCTGTCTGTCTTTTGATTTGCTCCTTCGTCTCTTCAAATTCCTTTTACAGCCGAAATCCCACCATATTTCAAAGATCATGATCAAACTGTTCAAATTATTTCTATCATTTGTACTTCACCTGTTGCACACAAGATATTCTATTATAAAGGAGTATTTTAGGATCTTAGTACTTATTGTGATGACCTACAGGCTAAACCTCTTCACTGCTCTTACCCGTATTTACCATGCAAATATGGTCCTGCTGGCCACGTCATTTCTGGAGATTTGAATATTGTTGAAACAAAATCTCAAAAAAACCCTTTCTAATGGACCTTAATATCGTGAGCCGCAGTCATCAAATGGAAATGCAACTTAAATTTGCGCTATTGATGGATTCTATGGAGGACCATGCACAAATGGGCAAACGAGAAAAGGAGGATGTAGATAACCTTTCAGAATGGCTGAAACCCATAAGGTCACCTAGAATGGCAAACTTTCATGGGTACGAAAGCGACATCTATTTTTTAAAATCCAGAAAGTCTGCCTATCATTCATGGCAACTATGTTGTCGTTCCAGCAGATAAGGCAGCAAATAATATTATTTTTGTTAGCAAATACATTACATCGATTGTTTAATTAATTAGTAAGGTATTGGGAGCATGCGAGCAATCCAACTTTCACAGTTACAACACTTTCCAAAAAGGAGGTAATTGATAATCAAATGTCAGATTTGCCTTCTGTCGGAATTTCCTCTAAAGTTGAGGATTATGATCTCCCTACATTGTATTGGATACCAAAATTACACAAGTGTATTTACAAGCAACGTTTTATTGATGGATCTACCAAAAGTTCAACATAGTCTCCCTCAAAGCTTTTAACTTTTTTCTTTAAAATTCTATCAAGACGGGACGCCAGAAATACTGCAACATTAACTATGCAAGTAGTGGATTAAATTAGATGTGGATACTAAATAACTTCAAAGACCTAATGGAAAATTTTAATTTAAGATCTCTATCCTTTTGTAACAGCATCAAAATGTTTGCATTTCCACACTCTATAAAGCAATACCACTCGAAAATTTCAAATCAAGACTAAAATATCTGATTCATAGTTGCTTTCTCAAGAAGAACGAAGAGAGACGATACAAATATATATCGTTTTTCGGTGAAACCAAAAAATACTTTGTTTAGCAAGACACAAAATCCAAAAACAAATATACAGCGGAAGATATTTCATAATTGTTAGATTTCCTAATGGACAACATATTTGTCAAGCAGATGATAGACATTCCAAAGCACTAATTGTTCTTATTTTCAAACACATTTGGGTAGATAAGGTGAGATAATCACCGTATCGTGAATTGTTCAGTGAGAGAACAACATCTATATATTAAGAAAGCTAAAATAAAGGTTTGGGCTAACTTTCTTTCTTTTTTGTGACTCCTTTTGGACTTTTGATATCAAACATGGACATTCTCCTCTGTACTTACAAGGTTTGAAGTTGGTATAGCGTCAACATGGCATGATGTCTCATGATATGGGGAAGTGTAGCGCTTCCCTTGTGTACGATTAAAATAATACAAACCGAAACAGGTTTGTCGTCTCCGGCGTTTGATCCCATCGATCCCCAATTATGCCTTAGCATTACAAATTTAACAACAGTAAGTGATTCAATACGCTCTATGAGCAAAGTTAGGATTAAACTCTCATCGATAGAATGAGATCAAAACTCAATCTTGGGAGGCAATTCATTATACATGTTATATACTGTTACATGCTATCCAGAGTTAACAGTACTGTATCAATAGACGATTTCTGCCAACTATATATTATTAATTATTTTCAATATAAAACATTTTAAAATATGGAATTAACGTCTTCCTTTAAGGCGTGAGACATGCAAATTTCAATGTTATTTAATCTAATCATATTAACAAACAATGTTGGTTTAGACAAGCTAATGTACATTATTTGTAGTCGAACAAGTACAAAAGTAATGGTCAGGAACATAGCCAATGTTAATCACACTGATTAATCACATAGCGGTGAACATAAGGTTCCCATTTTGAGACATAGTTACAGGTTTTATGTCGCCAAGGGAACATTCGATACCACTTCCTGTATACCCAGTACTGAATGAGTGACAGGAGACTACATTCGCACACAGCTGAGCACATGCTTTTGTGTCTTTTACTGTTTGTTGCATCATCGGGTTGGTTATCACCAAATCTGTCGCAATTTGTTCAAAGTAGACGCATCTTTCAGTTACCATAAAGGCATCTGAAAATAATAAGAAAAAACCCGTTATATTTGTATTATAAAAGATAGTCTAAACGAGGGTAAACCAAGAACGGAGTCCTAAAAACAAAACAAGAGTTCAAATATATCAAATGGAAAGCAGCGCAAGGACAAACAGCAATATAAACAAGACAGAATATATACAGTCCGCCAAAAGTTAAGCATCACCTTAGCTTTGATAATATTTATTTGTTTGGACAGACAAAAAATGGTTTAGACGTTTAATTGGCTGGTAAACCTTTATTTATTTATTAAATATGAATCAACGACCTTTATTAAATCAGTGATCCGAATTGACACAGAAACATTTAGGGTACATATTGACCAAATAAAAAAGGGCGAAAAATAAACAACACAAAAGACGATTTTAAGTTTCACTTTGATATCTTTTTTTACACTCTTTTCAAAATGATACAAGTATAACTTTTATTCAGATGAATTATATTATAAGTACATTAAATGCCATTTAACGTTAAAATCGTTAGTATCTGGTATAACCTCCGCGCTTCCGGTATAAATGTTCAATACGCCTCCTCATTCCCCTTACCAAACGCCGAAGCCTATACTGTGGAAACCTCTGCCATTCGGCGATTAGAGCGACCCGTAATTCATTCAGGTTTTTACATTTCGGTTGTCGCTGATTGATTTTACGACCGATAAATTCCCATACATGTTCGATGAAGTTAAACCACTGCCTCCGGACAAATTAAAATCCTATAAGCGTAACAACTTTTTAGTTAATTATTGAACACAATTCATACCTGCACGTGATTTTCAGTAAGTCTGAATTAACTCAAAAATAATAGACAAACAAGCACGGTGCTTATTTGAACGCCAAATTGAAATTCCACTGTTTATTGTTCTTGTTTGTTTTTAAGGCCGAACCACGTACCCCATCTGAATCCGCGCCCGACAAGTGCCTGTGCTGCACGCACAATGTATATAGTTGCCTATCAATAAGAAACATTTCATAGCATTGAAATCAATTGTGATATTATAACATTGATATGGAAAACCCAAGTTCTATGCCCTATACTACAGGCTTTCGGGCCAGTTTCCTAATAAATCAAATTTTAAAAGAAAAAAAATATGGTGTCAGGAGGTTTTTCAAATAAATATTCAATTATTACAAAATGGTGATATAATTATTCATGCACAAATCAGTTTGAAAATAAATATTCAGACCTATTCTTGTGATTAACAGTGTATCAAAAATTAAAACATTTATTCTATGTCCTATACTACAGGCTTTTGGGGCCAGTTTCCTGTTAGATTAAATTTTCAAAGAAAAAATATGGGGTCAGGAGGTTTTCAAATAAATATTCAGTTATTATATTATTATTCATGCACTAATCAATTAGCAAATAAATATTCAGACCACTTTCTTGTGATTAATGTGTGGTAAACATGAAAGAAAGTTTGCGCGAAAAATAACCCTGCACCTTGACGACTGAAAAATCCCCCCCCGGAAAATTCAAATGGTAGTCCCCTTAGTGTACATCTGTTACCATTAAATTTAAGACCGTACGAATATATACCAATTATCTTGACCGTACGTGTATACAAGCCGTATTGGGGTATTTTAATACTATTAAGGTTTTTAGTCTGGGCGGTTCAGAGCTCGTCACAAGGAGCAGGATTCACCCTTGTTGAAGGCCATATTTCAAAATTTGATATCAGCTTGGTAGGATGCGGCGTGGTCTTCATGAAATTTTGCGCCATATCTTTTCTTTTTTTCTTATGATGAAAAGACTGTAGAAATGAGCATATATAAATCAGAAACAGTGTAATAATAAATCGTAAATTAAATACTTGAAAGAATATATTTATGCGTGTTAAGTTTAAAAAAATAAGGAACGCAGAATTGAAAATGCAAATTCTATCCACAGAACGCACTAACGAAATCTTTTTGTTCAAGTCTTACGATGTTTTCATTTAATGAATTTTTGTTTGTTTTTCATAAATCTCTCAAATTTTTTTAGTCAAAAGTTTGAAGTGATTGTCAAAAACCATGGGAGTACGGTCCGATCATATTCATAGGTATTTAGAAGAAATACTCAAATGTTCTGGACCGTACGCATGCGGTCTTGAACAGCTTTATCAGATCAACACTTCCAAACTATGATTTAAATAAATAAATAAATATATAACAATCCATACTATCTTCTTTTACTATATGGGAGAAAATCGCCAGATCAAAAGGGAAAATTTTCGTACCCTACACAAAACATCCCAATTAGGGTGCGCTGTTGCAACGAAATTCCGCCCCTTTTTGTATTTCTTGTTTGTTGAGTTTTTCTATTCCTTAATATTACAGATTGTAGCCCGTAAAACAGTTTAAATTTTCTTAAGATTTTTCTCGTTAAAATGATAATAATTTTCATCTCTTTTAAATCGGAAAATTAGAAAATAAAACGTATTAAAATGAAAATTACAAATAATTTATACCAGAACATAAATATTCAAACTAGATATTTCCTTTAACATAACAAGTAGAATAAGCATACATACATACATTCACGGGTCAGTAATTGACTTCTTTATTGTCAGTAAAATTTGTTTATTAGACATATTAGACATTCACAATAAACTTATGTTAAGTAATTGATAACAATAATCATTACAAACAAATTTCATCATTTTTCCATATTTTTGTTAACTGTTCTATTTAAATATGATAAATTTGAAAGGCACTGTAAAAATTTCTTTTAATGTATAAAAGAAGTTTTAGGCATAAAGAATTTATTTCATGAATATGTAACCATCTTTCTTTTACACGATATTCTATTAACCGTTTAACGTTGGTCTTGAACAAGAGAACGTTGTTTCTCATTTACTCCTGGGAACCTATTCAAACCTTTTTTCTGGTTATGTAATGTATATTCTATTTTTCCCTTTTCCGTTTAGTTGTACTTAACCGAATATAATATTGCTTTATTTAACTACTGTCTGGCAGGCAAGGGGTAATGCAATTGTGTAATTGTAATACATTGTAATGGATTATATTTTTTAAAGTAGTTCCATGTAATGAGTAATGCATCATTTTTTTGCATTACAATTAATTTTAATTTAATGCATTACTTTCGTAACGTAAAATATTGTGATAAGTAATAATAGTCATGACTGTAAAAATTTTTAAAAAGCCTGTATTCAGTACATAAATTGAAAGAACTAAATAACTGTATTCAAGCTCTTTTTTATTGTGCTAAAAATTAACTGACTTATCATTGAAAAATTTATAAAAATGTAAATGCTCAGTTCATTTGAAATAAAAATGAAACTTTATTCATGACATGCAATGACTAACATGTGAAGACCAAAGAAAATACCAGGATAAAAAGACTCGTAGTGTCAAAATAATAGACTTATTATTTTATTTTTTAATTATTGCTCACAGCCAAGTAGAAATAGTGGTTTATAAAAACATACTTTACAACTAATTGGAAAGGTCTTTTCTGACATTATTACATAGTTAGAATGATATATATTTAAAAATTTCAATTAAAGGAGAAGACCATGTTTTTTTCAAAGTTATAAATATTAAATCTTATGGGTCAAATGGTCCTAAAAATCAAATAAAAAAAATATGAATCTGTCCTTTTTTACTATTAAAATCGCTGTTTTTAAATAAGGGCTTTTGTATTTCCCGCGCCAATGTGCGCCGCCATGATTGGTATAGTTGTGACGTCACGAAGACGTTTTGTAAAGAGAAAGTGAATAGGTAAACATTTGGTCATCCTGTATGATGTGTAGAGAAAGTGAAAATTTGGGACTGGCTCCATAAAATTTCGAGCCGGAATTAAGTGAGAAAGAGGAGCTTCGTAGTATGATATCCGAATTAAGTAACGGAGGAAGAGATCTGTGTTTTTGTCACGAGTATGAGGAAATGGATTCTGTCGGCACTTTTTGTCGAATCAGGGATGATAAAATTTTTTTCGAACATTTCTCTTTTTCTTTTGTGCAGTACGTTTAAAAGCCTGACAGTATAGCATGGTTTTGAAATAAACTAGTTAAAAATATTTACGGATTGAATTCTTTGTTTACATTACAGCATCAGTTATAAACCGACTAAGTGACGTCACACGATAATCGGAAGCTATCGGCCATTATCAATATAAATATTACCATCGATGCTTTACAAATAGGAGAGTTCTACAAGTTGGCTTTCTACATGTAATTTGAAGATTTCGATTTTTGCACAGACTTGTGCATTTTATGCTAGGACTTTTTGTATTAAAAGCTATTAATTTGTATTTACATAGGCATGATTTCTTATAAGAAGCCTGCTTATTACAAAGGTGGTCTTTTCCTTTAAATATTAGATTCCCTTTTCCTTTTTAGAGAAAACACAAAGATGTTTATTTATAACGGTTATTTAGCATAGCAGGCAATGTCTTTAGGCCTGATAAAATGAAAATGAAAGATGACAGAGTTGAAACACTTCTGATGATAAAATTCGAAAATAACATTTAAAATCAAATGATTAGGGTTTTCATTCATATTCTATGAAAATAGTTACATATGTTTTATGTAAATATGTTCTTTTCCATTTAATACTAGTATAAAGTCATTTTTTAAGCTGCTTTTATTTAACCATGCAGATTGTAATTGTAATTTCATGCATGATTGTAATATAATTCAATATATTCAAATTTACTGGTCATTAATGACCTATATGTCTTTATGTTAAAATGATATGATAAGTTATTAGAAGCAGTAGCTATAGATCCAAACTAGGTTTATCTTTCCACTAAAGGAACAATAAGACTATTTATTCTTTGTTTATCTCAGGGGATACTTTGATCAATTGCCTTCATACTCATGAAAAGTCTGTATACTCTTTTGATAAGTAGTATTATCAGACAATTTATTTTCAAAGAACTCTCACTTTTTCTATTTGTTCTCAAATTATTTGGTTTTGTTTTAAATTACAACAAGTTTTAGTTTATGTCAAACCGTCGACAGAACCTACCTGTAGTCAATGATGTGTGATAGACAGTAGAGATGGGTGCTATTGTTGTGACTTTCGGGTACGTCGGAGTTGTCTCAGTATAGTGTAATGTTGTTAATTCTTCTGACGATGTTTCTGTAAGTGTACTTGATTTGAGCATGGTGGTATAAAGTGTCGTTGTTACTGCATTCTTTGTCGTCGTAGCTGTAGTTGTGGGGGTATATGATTCATTCGTAATTAGATAGGGTGCTGTTGTTGCATTCTCGGTTGATCTCTTAATTGTCGCTGTATATAGATTAGAATAAGACGTAGAAGTAGATTCCTCAAAAGCTGTAGTTGGTCCAAACGCAGCTTTAGGAACATTGGCATAATCGATTGTATGATCACCTAATTACAAAAATAGAGGCAAGTGTTTACTTGATTAAAACAAAAGTAATAACAGTATCAGTTCCTATATGTGTATATATACACATGTAAAAAAGTTAAGCACACCCGTGTTTTTTTTCAAGAGATTCAGATTCGTCATTCTTGTGACTTATTATAAATTACCTTTCAATTTAAACGTGTTTATCAAATGAAATGCATTGTTGGATAAAAACAAGATTACCAACGTAAAATAACAATTTTGAATTTACATATCATGACATCAAAATTATCTTTAATAAGTATTGTCAGTGAAAGCTAAAAACGGTTATTGAACTGTCATATCACATTACAAAATAATCGTGATCCACACATTGATAATAAGTCATCGGAATGTGAATATCGGGTTGATCGTCAAGTGTCGGGCGTTTTATCACGCTCCTTGACTCCATTCCCGCAGATTTTAAACCATTTCTTAATGTTCTGGTTGCTGTTTACGACCATGTAACCACTGCCTTTTCAGACGGGTGCTTGTTGCAAACGGATTTCCTCTGACCAATCTTACAAGGCTCCTATCTTCACGTTGGGCTGTTACAGTTGGTCGACCAGATCGAGCACGGTCCTTAACATTCTTGGTGGCAACATGTATTCTGCCCATATGGCTGATCACTGTGTAATGATAGCCAAGATGTCTACCTATGGCCTTATAGGACAAACCAGCGGTTTTCAAGCCAATAATTTGCCGTCACTGCACCTCTGATATCCGTCTTCTTGCCATTCTTACTTAAAATGATTTTGCATTCAGAAATTCGGTACTTAAATACGGACTTTATGCACGAGAAAATAGTGTACATTGGACGTGAAGAAGGGAGCAAGTTGCACGTTTGGAAAGACGCGCCTAGTTTAAATGTCACACCTGAACGCTCACATCCTTTTCATTATGTTTGAAATTATGAACATTGCTCAACATCATGAAAATTATACCTTATTTTCAATAAGGTGCTTAAATTTTGCGAGGTGTATATATTCCTGTTTTCAAATTCAGTATAGAATGCTTGCTTGATGGATTAAAAAATAAATAACCAACACAGATAAAACAAACTCAAAACAAAGGAAAAAAATCCGAAATGCATAACTCAGAGAAAAAACAATCTGAAAACAAATAAAAAATCCGAAATGCATAAAAAATTGTGCACATTTCTATTGTTCGGACCTTTTCTCGCGATTCATATAAAATATGACTAGTTTTCATTCAGGTGCGCCTTAAACCATTATTGCATGTTATCTAATCCTTGTTTAATTACTCATACATTACGCAGCGTTGACTTTGTGTACTTCCAGTCTCGCGATAGCGCGTGTAAAGAGCCATTTCCGGTTAAAAATGGCTAATTTTACATTGTAAAATCCCCGTAAAGAATTAAAAAGTCTGCGCACCATAAAATACATCGTGATTGCTAAAAATATTTCAGCATCTTGCTTGCATTTTTTCAATCTACAAAATAGACACTATTTTACAAGAGTACGACAGACAGTTTTTCCTTCATAACCTTTTTACCCGTTCCAACAAACTTTGACATAGAGTATACAGATTACAAGTTTACCAAAAATATCTGATATACTTAACTCATAGACGCAACAATCTCAAAACAAACAAGAAGCAAAACCGAAAGAAAGAAATCAAATTTTCGTTTAATTACTTTGTTTAGAATTTATTCTTCAGCTTCCTTTTGATATCATTTTAGTGTACAGATTACTGCATTTTCTTAACGACTTCTTGTTTCTTCATTTTATTGAAAAAGAAACTTTATCTTATTAAATACAGACTTCGAACCTACATTATATTAGTTCCGTACACCTGTTATATTAGACTCTTTTATCAGAAAAAATAAATTGTGTATGTTTCCGTTTCCCTGACATGTAATTCAACCACTATACTATAATCCAGCTTTTCTGTAGCGCGAATTTCGGAATTAATTAATTTATATGTGCGTTACTGTCTTTGGATATATTTTAAATCAAAAGAAAGAATTATCCCACGGTTAACGGTTCATGCTTTTCACTTTGCACCTGAATTTCTCTACGGGGATTTAACGTTGAGGGTAGGCCATCTTTGTTTTTGGCGGGACCGCTGAAGTTTGACCTAGATAAAGTAATTAGAAAATAAATGTGAACATTTTTTTTTCATTTGGACCCCCTCTTGCGATACACATCAGAATAATTACTTTTAAATTCCATTTAGGCGCACCACTTAGCATTTTTGCAGGTTCATTAATCCTAGTTAAATTACTTAATTAGTTCGCAACGTTGACAATGTATACTCTCAGTCTTGCGCAAGCGCAAGCAATTGACCACTTCCGGTGAACAAATGGCTAATTTTATATGTAAAACCCCCGTAGAGAATTAAAAGCTCGGCTATGAAATAGCACTGGCAGATATTGCAAAAAGATGATTTTGCAATTCAAAAATGATGCCAATCATTGCGTATGAACGAAACAAAAATTTGAAAGAACATTTAGCAAAAACAAACATCTATAGTAGGGAGACTTTTGAGAAGGACCCCTTGCTAAGAACAACTTCAACTTAGCTAAAAATCCAGAAACATCGTTTAATATTTAAGCAATAAAATTAAGAAGGGAACTGAAATTTATGACTGTAAGATAATACGGTGTCAAGTCTTGAGCTTAAATGTATGTTGTTGATGGGAATTTATACATTTGTGTGTTTTTTACATACAATTGGACGATGACATCTAATCCTAAAAGCTGTCTTTTGATTCGTTAATCTAAATGTAGAATCTCGAATATGGAATCTCGTCTTTTCGATCTTGAATTTCGAATTTGGAATTTCACATTAAGAACGTTGGATATCAAATATCGTATTTCGAATTTCGAATATCGCATGAGCCTTCTGGGCTTTCGTAATGATTCGGCCATATAAATTTATATTGTAAATTAATGTTAATCGTTGAATTTTTACAACAAAGGAATTTTGTTATTTGTTATTTACACCTATTTTATCAAGTAACTTACCAAATGTTTTGTTTGTGGCCAAGATAGGGTCGCACAGAAAGGGTGCTTCTTTTTGAGGGTTATTAATTACAGAAACATTATAGAATTGAATGCAGGATATATTTCCAACGAATCCTTCTCCTATTAAAACATGCTTGGTATTGAAAACATCCAAATGAATTTCATTGCTACTCAATGGAAAAGTTTCCTTCGTGGTTTTTTGTTTACCATCCACGTCTGTGTATACTTCAAAGAAGTCAAACTGGTCATCAAGCCACAAGAAATTGAAATTTATTCCGATGAATGTCGTGTTATTATCTTTTATTTTCACGAGTGTACTTGTTTTTTGATAAACTGTGCCGTTTGTATCCACCATGGTACATCTTAAAGAGTTATTTGACAATAATTCTAGATGAAATGGCACGGTCTCGTCCTGTTTCTGGTACTTGATTAGTGTTGACCTATTGCTCTGTGTATCTGGTTGTATACTCATCATCCAAGACATTGCCAAAGCACCATAGTCAAACACGTGGTCCTGGTTTCCAATATATAAGTACGTGTCCTTTGAGCCATCAAATGCCAAAACTCCAAATCCGACATCGCTCTCATTCAAATATTTTACATTGTGAAGCTGTGCGTACCTTTTTGTGAAAAAAAGTATAAAAGACATTAAGAAACTCATGCTAGATTTCAAAAATTTATAAATAATGATAAACAGAGGGAATTTTGGTATACATTCTTGGTCTTCGAGGAATGTAAAGATGAATGAAATGAAATGGCCAAATCTTCTTCTGTTTCATCTAACTTCATCAACAAAAAATATTCGGAGATTTTAACAATTTCTAGGAAGACTGAAAATTTAAAGGCAGTCAAAAAATGCATTAATTTGTTCCACAAAACCTCGAATGAGGGCACGTTCTTTCAAACATCAAATCTAGTGAAATAAGTTTCCCCAATTTGGAACATTGGTGTAACAATACTGAAAACCAACAACAAATACAATTAAAGAAATACATTATACAACACAAGCTTCGACCTCGAAAGAGTATACTTGCAGTTGCTGTCTGATAATTCAAAACCCAAAAGCAAACGACCTGGAAACCAAATTTTTCTTAACTACGGTATCAATGAAATACGTCAACGTTCAATTGGATTAAGTGTTTAAATATTATTAGAAGTAAAAAAGAGGCTGAGCAAATGACCATATATATATATATACACACACACACACACACCCATTTGTAATTTTGTACTTTGAAACCACTGCTTTGGATCATGTCCCCGAAGGTTATCACCAGCACAGTTTGTTAAAATGTCAAAACACTGAAAATACGGAAAGGCTTCGAAGATTATATACTTATAGTTGTCCCTGCCGTCGGATTTGGTTTCCGATTTCAATTTTTTTTTATTTGAGTGCTTAGTTTGCTATATTAAAATCTTTTATTTGCTTTTGTAGACGAACCATGAAAACAAAAACATTATCTGAATATAAAAACAGACATTAAAAGCATTGAAAAATTAAATGTCATTTAAGAAATTTTAATTCATTTGATACTTACGTTCGGGTAGAGTTATATTTGGTGTCATGATTATCTTGGGACAAAGTCCAAATTTTAATCGGGTCGGGGTCCAGTTTAGAATTATTCCAGTCATTTTTCCGTCCTGCTAATACACTTGCGATATAAATGACTATAACGGATACTGAAAGAGATGAGTAATTGGATAAAACAATCATGTAACCAATTATTATTATAACTAAAAACCAAATCAAAAATAAAACAGAGAAGACCAAAACGCTAAACTCAAAGGAAATTAATGTACCATATTACCCAGATGTTTTTTCTAAAGAAATTATTATTAATATTTGATTCAATACATTCTCGGGTGTTGGTTCTTTTAATAATGGATTTAATCTACCTACAACATGTCTGACCCTAAAGTATAGGTATCGCCTGCCAGTCACATGGTTTTTTTTTTGGTTGTGGTAGAAATAATTTTGGATTGTTTAAAAAATTGACGATTGGTAGATAAAAATAATACCTACAATCTAATTTGCCGGTAAAATATCGAATTTCGCACATCAACGCTGATTTTTGAAATTCGAAAGAACTTTTTTACATTTACCACCGGCTTTGACTATCGAGGCACGACAGGTCCCACTCTCGTTTTTTATAAGGTTTGTTTTTATTCCAGCTTTAGTTTTAAATGCACTGTTTTATGTTCAATGTTTGTTGGTCATGTTCTTGTCTATCTTCATATGATATATGTATGCCCCTTTTATATCATCTAATTACTTTACACCTCTCTGCAGTGTGTGTATTATATTTTGTTTCATATAAAATCAATAAGAATATTCAACTGTTTCATATAAAATAAATATGAGTATCAACTGATTTAATTGCTGATGTAAGTGCACTTGGTTAATATCTGCAGAAGATGATTTTGTAAAAGAAAAAAGAAGAAAGGGTGAGCAAATCTATTTTACATTAGGGGATTCTTATTCATACCCAGAACAGAGTACGCCTGAGTCTTCTAGTGATTTTAAATCAGAATCATTGTAAAACAATTTTTCTTATTATCAATAAAGGATTGTTATGAGTAAAGGTTAAAGGATGAAGGTAGCTTTTTATTTTAATTAAACGGCTGAGTAATAGAAGGTTATGTCTAAAAAAGCTAAAGACGTAGTCCCGAGCTATTTTTAACCTTCTGTTTTCGAAGCTGTTTAATGAAATAAAAACCGTACTGATTCCTTTAACCAACTTACAAACCGATAAATAACAGAAAATGTTCTTATTTTGTTGTTTTGGGGTACCTTTCTTCACTACATCTGGACGGGTCCAAATCACACAGTTCATAATAAACCCACGTGTTTTAACAACAAGCGCAGGTAAATTTTCAATGATGAAAGTGCTTTTATATTGCACGATAGAAAACGTTCAGGAAAACTTTTGTTCATGTATAAAGTTTGTGATATTGGATTATTATGTTTCGACAAAAATCTGGCAGGTAAGTGTGATTTAATCATGTTTATGTATTAGGAAGCGTAAATAATCCGTTTAAGCCATACTGCACCTTCTACATTTTGTGAAATTTAAAACTGCAAATGCATTTTTTTCTTTTGTCCCGCTACGGCTTTATCAGTACTTTAAGTTTAATATTACAATAATGTTTCCATTTTCATCTGTTGACTTTATATAGATGTATTGACGTTTTTTATTTTTCCTTTGATGACCCCGTTTAGATTTCAGAGACGCACTCATTATAGAGACAGTAAATTTAAAGGATGTATTATTACCTGCCAAAGGTGAATTATTTACCTGAGAGGAGTTTTTAATTCGGAGTAAGTTTTATTTCAACACAAGATTCTATTGAAGAATAGAATCGACCACTAGGAATTGTGAAAATTAAATACCTTGCATAACAAAAGAAATTTTACGTATCGGTTTGTAATTGTGAGTAGCATGAAGTTAATTTTGTCTTGCAAGTACTCTTTTGAGGTCGATACGTTTGCTGTACTATGTATAAGTTTTAATTGTAGTTGCTGTTGGTTTTTAAGTGTTGAATCCATTTCAATCAATTTTGATTTCATTGCTGTTTTGTCACACCACTGCCCCAGGTTAGAGATAGGGTTGGGCGATCACAAACTTGTTTAACCCTGCCATATGCTAAACGTGCCTGTCCCAAGCCAGGAACCTGTTTTCCAATGGTTGTCGTTGTTTAAATAGCTATTAATAATTGTTATTCGTTCAACTTTTTCAATAGATTAGGTCGATTGTCATTTTATGAATAGTTTCACATTTTCTAATTTCTTCGGGGTCTTTTACAGCTATTGTTTGGATTCCGGTTCATTATTGTAGGCCGTAATGGGAACTGTGGAATTTTAATTTCGACTGACATTTAGTTGATGGCTGTCTCATGGACATCATGCTACATTACTATTTTTTTAGATAAATAGTAGAATTGTTTAACTGTGGATAAACAGTATTCTTCACACAACTATTAACACAATTCCCGAAAAGTAGACTTAAAGATTGAAGGACATTTTTTCGATGAATATCATGCAAAAATGACGTACTTCAGTTTCTTCGATAAATTTTTTTAGAAGATTCAAAATCCAGATTATCAAAATTAAAAAAATGCCTGTATGTTCTATTGAACTGATTTTTCAGATCCAGTAGAAGATAACTGGATTTTTGCCACAAATTTTCAAAATGAAAAATGTGAAAAAGAATTTTTTTGTATCAATAGTTCACTCGGTCATCACACGGTAAATGTTGTTTCAGTTAAGTTATCACGACAAAAAATGAAAAAATAAATTTTTGTACATCAACGCTAAACAGAAAGTATAAATAGACTTAGATTAGGTGGAGTTACTTGTCGACAGACAACGGAGAGCAGGCCTTGTTGGTTATACATTTCGAATTGTTTTGGATAACCAACATAGTGAGTATGTTTGACAAGCTTCCTCCATACAATTTAAGCACTCACAAAAATGTTTTACGCCCACATACCTTAAAGTAGTCTAGTGATGTCCTATTTTCTTTATATTTTTCTGCTACCCGTGTATTATTGTAATTATGAAATAATTTAATTTAAAAATTTCTGTCCAAACTCAGCACCACACAAAAATAATAATAAAATGATCTACAAGGGCACACATAACGCTAAAATAGCATGATCAATAATAAGAGGTTTAGATCGTACCCACGACAATTCCATACGTTAGATAGAGCCACTCCATCTTTTGTACAAATGCACTTGATGTGTAACCAGCCAAAAACAAGCAGCTTCCGATTGCCACTATTCTTCTGAACGTATACCTTTCCCCAAGAAAGTTCGCCAGTGGACCTGAAAAGGGCTTTACATGTCAACATACTGTTTGTTCATAATTGATACGGGGATTTCATTGACGTTGCAAATATGTCAAAAAAATAGTTATGTAAACTAAAAGCAAATGTGTTTTAAGATTAACATATCAAAAAGATTGAACATGGAATATATGACAGAAAGATACAATCCACATCTTTTCTGGATTTGTATCGCATAATATCTCGTTAAGCTGTTTTTAGTCCATTAGATTTCCATGGGACACGAAACAAGTTCTTAAAAATAACTCCTTACATTTCTTTCTTTCTTTTATCAAACAGACTGTATAAAAATAGATAAACAAAATTTAAAAATGCCTTAATAAGTAAATATATACGATCTGCAATAATGAAATACAAAATAATATTAAAAAAGAAAATGATGTAAATAAAACAAAATATCTGTAATCCAATTTAAACATTATTACAACAAAATGTTATATAAAACATACGTGGACTTTTTTATGCAAAACATGTTTTGATTTACCTAATCCAAAGTACAACAGCAGCGATATACTGGGTATCCAAGCCGTATTTCCAGCTCCTTCTCCATAGTATTCCAAGAGTTCTGTATACAAAACTCCAAACGACTTTAATGCTCCGGGAACAATTAAGTGTATAACGGAACAAACTAAAAAAGTTCATATAAATTATTCACAGAATTGAATATACATCCAAGCAAACAGATATTTTAATCAGTTTAAGAGTGAAAATTAAAAAAATAAAGTTTTGTTGGGAACAATTCGACTGTAAAGTATAATTTTCGACCTCATTTCTAGCATTAAAATGTAACATCATATGTTTTCCCATCATTAAAATGCATCTGAAAACTACCACGAAAAACATTAAGAATCTAATTCATAGTTTTACATTAATGACAAAATCCGATTAGAATTTGAGACTCAAAATGATTGTAGATTAAATGGGATAACAGGAGTAGAAAATACCAAACACGTCAACAAATGACACCATTTCTTAATCAGAAATTCAAAAGAGAAAAAAGGAACACTAACACATGCAAAACGTGAAAAAAAAACAGCATACATCGCTAGATGGTCTGAACTTACATGCAAACAACATGTTGGGGTTTAGTTTATCGGATACCCGATACTTAAGTTCTATTCAGATAAAGTTTACGTTATGAAAGTAGCGCAGCAAATGTAAGACTAGCATTAAAATAATTAATGAACCATTGTTACGTTGTGACGATGTCAATGTTGTTGTGAGCATTTAATTAATTCCAGCCATTCTGTTTATTAAGCTAATACTTAAAACCCTCTTATTAATTAAATGCTTTTTAACTTTTTTGCATCTTAAATTTTCATGAGTTCCTAGTTATTCCGGATAGCTTACATGTTAATATACACCAAGCATATCCATTATCTATGGGGTCTGATAGTTCTTCCCATTCGGGTTCTTCTGATAAAGTAAATTTTTCATGGATATCTTTATCTGTTCCGCCTGAAACATTCGAAAAGGTGTAATAAATTATGAAACCTCACTATCAAGCTGTTTTAAACAGTCATATAATGTCATTCCAGTCTACACACAAAATTGGCTATTGGTTATTTACACAGTATGATAACGACCAGAGACTGATCCATATTTTTGGAAAAGGGGGGTCCACTTTTTTGTTGACCTCTTTATTAATGTATTTTCTCTATTTCTAAACGAGATTAAGACTAAAATTGCTCTAAACATGTTTTTGTTAGCATATTTGTGTTTCAAAGGGGGTCTCACCACTGGATCCGCCCCTGACGACCAAGTTAAAAAATAGCCATTTGCAGTGTTCCTCTCTATCTTTACGTGCGTGTTTTCAATTAAACCATGTGTTGTGTATTGTTTTACTTACCTTTCTTTTATAAAACAAAATTACCAATGTTGAATAATTATGGAGAATTTTCCTATGCTATATGTAATTTTACACTAGAAAAGTTGAGTACATTTAAAATAAGTAGAATAGGAAAATCGGGCGTGAATATATACATGAAGTTTTTCAAACAACCACTTCGATGACAAATTTGAAACGAACTAAAAGATAAAACTTAAACAAATGGAAAAAAAGCTTGGAATCCACGAACTCCTTTAAGAAAACATTAGTGGGATAAGGTGCTCATGAAGGGTAAGCATCCCCTGTCTTGTGCGCAACACCCGTCGTGGTCTCCTTAATGTCAAATTCGGTGTCAAATCAGGATGTCAAAACCAGGAGTGTCAATTTGTGTCAAATATGAAAGTGCATTTGTGTGTTTTATTAACTAAATGCGAATAAAACCTTATGAGCAGGACATATTTCAGATTAAGTAGAAGTGATTTCATGATGAAGATAGGTTGATATACATTAAAATAAAAAATATGTAAAAAAACCAAACAAACAAGGAAGATAAAGGAACAGATGCACTCACATAAATTCATAAATGCAGCGTCTGTCGAGTTCCCCTTTTGTCTGGCAATTCGGTTTTCTTTCACTTCCTCTTAACATTATTACAATACTTAAGTTTAATGTTGAAGTTTATATAGAAGCTTACTTTGAACTAAGGTGTCATGGTTGTCCAATGTTTCGGTTGTTGTTGTAGATTGTCTCTCACTTGTAGCTCCAGTAATATTTGAATCAATCATTTCCATGATCTCATACTGCTTATATGTAACACTGGAAACTGATTTGTACAAAGTAAGCAGGCTTAACACAAGATTCGCCTTTTTAAGGTTTATCAGCCAGAAATATGTCAACTGAAAGATAATTGCGCTTGAAATTAAAATACAGAAACAGATTTTTTATATTTTTTCAGGTAGAACAGTGGTCTTCAGATACTGGAACTACAGAAGTTAATTTTGTCAAAATTGTAACATTTTCTAAGGGAAAATTGTAGTTGTTTTTCTTGAAAAAAATACTGCTCCGTTTAAAGTTATGGGATGTACTTATTACTTAATACCAATATCAGATTCATGTTCGTTTTGGCCATTGATCGTTGATCGACAACTCGTCAGCAATGCTCGGAGTTAAAATGTTTGACATCCAGTTAAAATGCAGTTACAATTATTTAGCACAAGATATATATGTGTTTGGATTTTGAACTATTTGTAAGAAACAGCCGGTATTTTTGTAAAGGTTCGGAACAACAAATTATCTCTTGTATTTGTCTGGGCTTTACCGACAAAGCTGACCCAGCGCGAACCCAAGGTGGCGGATAGGGGAGGCCCTCTCCTTGGGGGAATAATACGGAAAGCCTAGCTGTGGACCATAGTGTGTGTGACGTGTTTGGAGAGTGCCTCGCTTCTTGCACGTAAACGACCCCTTTTGTAGTTTTCGAAAAAGAGAAGGGTAATGTCGCTACAAAAGAATAATTTTTTCCGTCCCTACCCATCACTCCCCTTTTCCAGTGGCAGTCAAAAACCGTTACCCTGTTGTGTCCCATCCCACCCCTTTTTCGATATTGAAATTCTCGTCCTGAATATGCATGAAATATTTGCCACTGGACGTGAAGCAACTAACAATCAATCAATCTTGTATTTGTAATTGTCTGCCTATTTTGTATCGAATTCAATCCATTATTTTTAGGTTCACTTTCAATACCTGTGCGAGAGATCCAAAGTGTCAGTGTTTTGTGAAACAAAATTGAACTACTAGATGTATTTTGTCCTATATGTAATATAAAAGATATGTTATGAGAATGGTATTTCTTGTTCGAGTAAACACACTTAAGGGGATAATGTTAAAATGGTGGATTTCTGATGACATTTGGTGGAAAGATAAACACAGTTCCTTAGACTGTCATTTGGGTGATGGCTGTCTCATAGACAATAATGCCACATCTCATGTTTTTTAAACAATTGATACTATACCTGGTTCTCTTAACAAAAGTCGTCAATTTAAACACGTCCAGTTGAATTTATTGTAGAAATATCATGAAAAGCCAAAGAAAACAAGGTATAGTGAATATGCAAAAACAAAAACCATCGAGAACATTTGGGAGAAAAATGACACAAATATATGGGTACGTTTTTTAAAGAAATGGGTTGTGTTTGAATTTATGAGCTATATTTAGAAGATTTCCATAACATATATAAATATAAAAATTTATATATATTGTGAAAATATTTTGAATAAAACAGTGTTAGGTTTTAAATAAATTTTTAGAAATACTCGTGAATAAATAAAAATAATAATTAATAATAAATAAAAACAATTCTAATCTTACCTTTTATCAATTATTTTATATCAGTCTATTTCTGTAATAAAACTTATCAAATAAGTCAGACTTTCATTCACTTAAATTTATATCGTCAAACTGTTTCTGAGAACCAAATGAATTCGACAAAACAGTTTACTTCTGTAACCATAATAACACTTATAATTAGTGGAATCTAATTAGTTTGGATCAACTTTTTTTCTTATTCCAAATAAAACTTAGTACATGTAGTAGTTCATTTCATCAGTGTATTATGGAATACATATGAAGTTTATTTTTTCGACACTTCTTTCATTCCATAAATCCAATCAAATCCAATCAAAATTTAAATTAGTCTGTTTCTAGTTCTGAACTGGTATCTACAATGCGGGCAACAAATGTTTAATTCATTCTCACAACATCTGAATAATATATAAATTGATATGGATTTCCCGAAAATATAAGATAACCAGCTTGGAAATTCTTGGGCCGTATAAAATCTGTTAAATTGTGTTCCTGTTTCACTATATTTATACGTTTCCAACCGTGACAAAATTATATACTTTTATTATACTAATTCTGTGTTTGCATCATGGTCTACCTGTGTATTGGATTCAATGCTATTGACGGTGGGGGGGGGGGGGGTAATCCTTTATAATCCGTGCTCAGCTTAACGAAATTCACTGTATCATTGCAAAACAATTTGCTTTTGTTATCCCGACGACAAATTTAAACTGACAGTTTAACGTTTGAAATGTTTTCGTTTATGTGCCTTTGATTTTATGTTACTTTTATTAGATACTTTGACGGTAGACTGAACTTTTTTTGTAATAATTTTACAATATGTCATCTGACGGTGTTTTATTTTCTTCTCCAACCAAGGGGCCTGGGTGGCCAAATGGTCTTGTTAATTGATTTAAACCTATCTGTACACACCACTGAAGCCTATCATTAGTTGTGAGTTTTCACCTGCCTTTGTACCAGAAACAAACGGCTTGAGTTTCACTCGTATCGCACGTGATTAGGTTTATCAGTTACCTGCCATGGTCGGTGGTTCTCTCCGCGTACTACGGCTTCCTCCACCAGCAAATCTGACCGCCGGGTTTAACTGAAACATTGGTGAAAGTGGCGTTAAACCCCGATCAAACATACAAAAACAAACCAATTTCAACAAAGAGAAAATTGGAGAGTTTGTATCTAACAAAACATGTAAACCACGTCCACTTATACGCCTATTCAAAGTCAGGATACGTGATAATCATGATAATATAAATAGTCTTTGCGCTTTGTAATTTTTTATTTTTTTGCTTATTAACATGGTGGTATATGACTGTTAGTCATCCACTATGAGACTAAGGTTAATTTGATGTAGAAATCTGTTCAACCTACCTCTCTGAAGCTGCATTTATACTTCCTTAAATTTAAATTAAAAAATACGGTTACTTTAAACCTTTCGAGAAATAAACATGATAAAGAAGAAAGTGTATAAAGGGGAACTTAAATATATATTAAAAAACGTGATATCTGATTGTAACCATTATTTTCTATCAAAAGATCTAATTTTAAAGTTTATGCAATTAAGCCAAAAAAAAAAAAAAAAAAAAAAATTAATAAATAAATAAAATAAATAAAAAACCAAAAAATATAAGTACATCCGTGTAATAAAGCTACTTGATTTAGCTAAATATTCAGAACAAAAAAGATTTCCAGGTTATGGATGGCAGATCAATGTTTTTTTACTATCTTAAAGAAACTTTCAAATATCGAAAACAAATTTGAAGATTCAACTCTAAAGTTTGTAGATTGCACTACAATTAATGATATAACAATGTTAGGCATTTGAAAGGAGTGTTTTTGTCGTTTAAATAAATAAAAATAGCTAAAATATAATATCGCCACTAAAGTCCACTTAACTCAAGGCGGTAACTATATTGCTTGACGTTACAGCCCTTTTCGAAAACCCATTTCCGGAAGGCCGTGTTTGCTTCTAAAATTAAAATTTACCATTCTGGTTCTCGGGTAGTATAATGAAATGTTTCCATAAAAATCACCGCTAAAACGTGCATCAATTTTTGTCGAAGACAAATAGTCCTTTCCGAAAACATATTTCCGGAAGTCAGAGTTTGGTTTAAAAATTAGATTTTGTAAGAGTTGTTTCCCTTTGAGGGTAGTTCATCACATTAACGTAAAGATGAGCAGGGAGAAAAACACGACTTTTCCCTGTACTTTATCTTAAAGCATTTGCTTTCTACGATCGCCAGAAATAGTTAAGGTATTTACCATCCAACTTTTATTTTATAAAAACTAAAAAATGAAAGCTTTAACTATTTGTCCTCGACAGGAATTGATTCACGTTTTAGCGGTGATTTCTATGGAAACTTTTCAGCATACAACCCATAAGCCCGGAACCAGAATGGTAAATTATACATTTAGTATCTGAGTTTCGACCTGGCTGTCATTTTAAACTTCCGATCAGCTAACGATTCACAAGTTATGATAATAAGTTAATAGTTTGTACATAACTAGCTAACAGACATTTCTCCAAAGTAACAATTAAATACAAATTGCTTTTTCTGACAAGAAAATGTTTGAAATCTGGACCAATCAAAATATATAATGGACCCTTGCGGCCATGTTGATTTTCATATCAGTGCCAAATTCACAATTCTGATGAAGCACTACCTGCATTACATTTCTACTAATTACATTTTACATTTTAACTCGAAATCTGTTCAGTAGTTTCAGAAAAAAGATGACAATGGGAAATTGCCATCTAAGGGTCCAATGTTAAACTAAGCTTCGTTTTGCCGGGCATTTTACAAATTAGGTACAGGATTATCTAACAAACATTTCTTCAAAGTAAAAATTCAATCCTCTTTATAGTTCTGACAAGAAGGTGTTGAAATCTTGACCAATCAGAACACATTATTGGCCTTGGCGGCCATATTGAATTTCGGATCGGTACCAATTTCATAAATCTGGTAATGGAACATGTGCCTAAAATTTCTGTCAAGTAAGGTTGAAATATGTACAGCTGTTTCCGAAAAGAAGACGTAAATGTAAAGAGTTAACAGACGATGTCGCCGCCGCCGATGACGACGATCGGCGCAAAGTGATCACAAAAGCTCACATGGTCCTTTGGGCCAGGTGAGCTAAAAAGTAATGTACCTTCAAAGTTCAGATAACATGTTGGTCGAATTATGAGTCACAATATATGCAAAAATTTAATTATTTCCTTTTAAAATAAGACGCTTCTGTGCAAGTGTTTTAAAAATCCATTAAAATGATTAAGCTATTGAGATTTAAAATCTTTATAAACAATTATGCAACATTTTATTAAAAAAGTTAGGTAACATTTCAGTTCCAAACAAAAAATACAAAGTATAAATATCTGTCAAAATATATTTTTTAATGATGGGTTACTTAAAATTTAAGGCCCGAATTTGACCTTAACATTTAAAATTATAATACACCTACCGTAACAATTATTGCTGAATACTGCAACAAATACTTTACTATGTTCAGATGTTATTTTATATAAAACTTCATGATCTGTGAAAATTACGTGCCAAACTTGATCATATTTTGCATTTTACAGCAATCGTAAGAAAAACCATAACTTTAGACACATTTTGTTCCATAAAATATTAAACACATCTCTGATCAGTCTACAAATTTGTCTGTCCTCGACTTAACGATTTCTGTCTGCCCCTTTGGTATCTTCGAATTCCATGTATTATACATTATATAAAGAATATAGAAATGTTTTGACTGAACATTTATGAGCTCTTATATGGTTCTTACTTTCTGAACCGAAACTTTAATTAAGGAAAATGAGAATATTTTACAAGATTGGGTCATAACATTGTGTAGAACACTTTTTGTAAAATCAATTATGTATTTTGTTTATAATTACACCTTATATAAGAATCCTGGATTCTGATTGGTTGACAAGCAGTGTATTTTATACATATTTTCACGATTTCGGTAATTTTCCCC
>JAULBM010060257.1:0-20059 GCA_032357055.1 Geukensia granosissima
ACCCGGCCGGGGATCGAACCCACGACCTTCCGCACTCGAGGCGAGCACGCTAACCATTACACCACCGAGGCGGTCCAGACCTGTTTGTTAATTAATATGTTTTATTTAATAAACTGACGGAGCTAAAAAAAAGAAGGTGTTCATAAACACTAAATGCGCTAGCAGGATATTATGTAGATAATCACAACCGCCCTCTTCACAATACCTTTCAGACAACATCACATAGATTTGTATAAGGAAGGAAAATCTGACCTTTATATGTCTAAATCAAAGTCAATATAATAAAACCGCAAGAAAGAAAAGTGCTGCACAATGTGATTGATCGATTGAATTATCAAATAAAACAAATCACGTTTTGTAGGAACACGTAGACAGGTATTACCTTGAAAAAAACGTCTTGCATCATGGAGTAACTTGGACCTCAATTTATTATGATGCTAGTAATTTTTTCAGGAAAAACTTTACCCGAAAATAACGTTAGCATTTAAAAAAACTCTAAGGAATGACTGTTTTCTCTAATACCTTTTTCGGAATTAATTGAGGATCATTTATTTTAATACAAATGCTAAAAATATTGCTTACATGCCAAAATGAACAGAATTGCGTACAGCTCCTTTAAACTGTGTCAGAAACGACGTAAAATCGAAAAGTACATGATGAACGAGATCAAAATAAAAAATGAAAGCAAAATGGAGCACTATTTATACAAAACATATTTCATTTAATAAATATTAAAAATTATTATATTATCCTCAATCACGGAGAAATAAGTGTCTGCGTCCATACAACACTTAGAGAAGACAGCACTTCATCAACTAATAAACATACTTACAAAGTTAATATCATCTTGCAGAGCGACTTGATGCATGGGATAGTTCAAGATATTAAAACACTAGCAATCCGTATAGTTGTTCATTCCTTCAGAGGAATGCAACATTTTAAAGCAAATACAATTGATTACGCCACCATTGGAAAAAACCAACCACAAATTTTATATAATTTATTTGTAAATTGGTGCCATAATAAATGATATTAAAGGTTAAGGGCGTGAAAGCGAATATATTGGACTAGGACGAACGGCGCTGGAATAATTACAAATCTAGAGCAACGCTTTACTTTTATAAAGCAGCGTACCAGACTCCTAAAGGTAAAAGCACAAAAAAATGTTTAAATTGTGATTTGTAAGCCTAACTTCACCAGGTAGATTTTTTCGGGATCTAACCAAAAACATACTAGATTAGCACGTGAAAATTGGAAGGCTATTGTATAGAAATCAGACCAGAAAGACCACAAAGATAACATACAAGAATAAAATACCACGACTGGAAGTCTAACAACAACAGTTAAAGCACCAAAATAGGAACATATAACAGCAACAGAAAATAGTGTTGATGTTTGGTTTTAAATGCTTTAAAATAATAATAATGAAAATAATAAGAGAGGCATATGAAATGAGAGGATACCTAAAGAAGAATTCAGCTGAACACCTCCTGAAACTTTGGTGCTTAGCAAGCGCAGCGTGATACGACCCGATCACGATGAAATGTGAAAGGTAAACAAACGAACTTTTCAATTAATGTATACACAGCATTTTGTTAGACATAGTGATGTGCTGGACATAGTAAAGTGCAAAACATAGTAATATGACTAGATTACTGATAATTTTGAGCCCCACTATCTCGAAACTTTTGTTGCATTGTTCATAAGGAATGGTTTGGTAAAATCGAATGAAAATTAAAATTTCCCATATCAACTTTGACTACTTTAATCTCGAAAACGGAAAGAATTAGAAAAATCCATTGGCATATTACTAAAAGCTCGCATTGACACGAATCTAACTACAATGAACAATACCAAAATTTTGTGTATGAACACAATGTAAGAACCTTATATACCATGCAATTGGTTGATTGGAAAATTTTTTGACAATCCAAACATCTCGATCATAGCGGCCCCGTTTGTTGCTAGACAATATATGCAAACTGTAATAGAATCCTTCCATATCAGCTTGAATTTCAACTTGGTTTTTTGAAAGTTTGATTTCTCAAAAACATTGCCAGAAACAGCAACAACAGCAGTAAATAAAAATGTAATCGTTACAAACGTCTTCCCAGAGAAGCTTCCCGTCATGTTTCTGCTTGTTTGACAAAGCAGTTGATGATAGATCACACGTAATTGCAGATGCTGGCTGAAATGGTCTATATATGGAAAAAGCTACGAATTGATGTCTGGAAGAAATACTGTAGACCTTGAGGCACTTCTCTCATCATTTCAAAACTCTTTCAATTGATTTTTAGTACTATAAACACTTTTTTGCTATCTCGCTTACTGACGAAATTCCAATGTCAGTTGATGGTATACAATAATAACATAACATGCGAAAATAACAACATGTTTTAATTGCTAGACATTTCTATGATGTTCCTTTGCTACAGCTTATTTCTTGATTCCCAATGCATTTACAAAATATTATTAAAAGAAAATGTTTCAACAAAAACTGCTGCCAAGATTTGAATGAATGTCTCTAGTTTGCCCCTTATTTCATATACAAACTTTACTGTTCTTTGTAAGTAAGTATTGTTCATCGATTGATTAGAACTAATTTTTTGAGTTTTGTTCCATACGGCCAACCTATAAATTATGAAAACCTTCCAAATTATCTGAACGTATTGCATTTAGTAGTTGTGGCTGTCGTTGGATTCGGTTTCCTATTCCTATTTGTTTAGGTTTGAGAACTTCTTTGACTATGTTTGGATATCGGACTTGCTACGTTTTAGTTTTAATGCTACTGATGAGAGGTTACTCCTTGAAATTTGCATATCATACTAAAATTCAACATTGGTAAACTTGCATAATGAACTTTTTCACCAATAACATGTTAGTTGCAGCATCAGATTGAAAAACAAGAAAAAATTACTAATAGGTAAAGCAAAAATGAAAAAGTCCTCCACTAAATAAAGACTGTCGCAGGAAAACAAGAGTAACAAAAAAGGCTTATGAAATGGAAAATTGAGTTTGAATTAGAAAGGCAGACAATCCAATTAACACCGTATAATTATTAAGAGAATTTACCAAATGTAGATACTTTCCTAAACTTTACTAGCGAAAGTTTTATGGGCTATTTCATTTTGTTTGAGTCATTAGTACATGTATGCTTTGTCTATTAATACTGCATATTAAGGCCAACCCTTACAAAGACATTTATTATTTTCATATGAGAGCCAAAATATAAAAAGTTAAAGATATTAAGTAAAGTTGAGAGCACACCACACTTAAAAAAACTGCTGTTTAAGTTGACAGAAAGTCTAGAGGTTTAAAGGTCTTCATCAAGGTAGCAAGGATGTAATCTAATTCCTTGTGATAATTTTAATGCATTTACTACAAAATCTTTCAGCCTGAGAGGCATACAAGCCGCGAAGCGCAAAACGGGGAAATAGAAAATTGTGCGGATCGAATTAATTTATTTTTTTTTCATTTTTACCCTTGAATGCATGAAAGCCCATTTGGTGACCCCTTTCCATAAAAACGGCAGTCGTTGCCCCAGACTGGTGGCGCATTATATGTTTGAAAAAGGGAAACCTCAATCAGCTTATTATCACATCTAAAATGTTAACAGTACCCTATCGGGGACACCAAATGGCATAATACCTCTTTCAAAAAATTGGACAGAGGTTCCTTTTGATACAGGCTTACCAACGAGGCATTATACAGCTAGAACCTGGATAAGTACATGTCTTCCAAACATCAAAGGTTTTGTCCAAATTAATTTTTTTTGACATCTGATATTTTTGTGTAAGTGTAATCGTATTTGTTGAGATTTTGACCTACACAAAAGAACCTTTATATCTATGAAGGTAATCTCTTAATTTGCCTTCCTTGCATTTTCAAAAACCAATTATAAGTGCCTGTTTCAAGAATAATAAATTGTACTGCCAAGATGCAACCAAACGTAAATGTAAATGTTACACTCTTAATGTAAATATGCAAAAAGTCTTGTTCATCGATTTTTAAAGCTAATCATCTGACCTTCCTTTGAAGGAAAAGTAATACAATTATGCAAATTTTTCAAATGATCTTAACCTTTAACCAATGGCATGTTAGGTTCCTAGGCGTGAAAGCAGCAGATTGTGAGGCAAGGGAAATAAGGAGATTACAATGCAAGAAAAACAACAGTCATGCACTCGGTAGCCTAGTTATTATTTGGCTTGAATTAATGGACAAGGTGAATTTAAAAGATACTGCAAATGCAAAAATTTCTAGTATTTCAATGCTTTTATTATTGTGAAAAATGCGACAGGATTGATTGTAATCGCAATAATTAGAAATTTTTTGTTACTCCTTCGGAAAAACCACAAAAATAACAGTTGTCGTCTCCATTCGCAATAATATCTGAATTAACAGTATCTAAACAATTCAAAGGTAACTGTCGCAGCAAACAAGATTAACAAACAGAGCGTATGAAGTCTTGCATATCAATTAGAGAGGTATACATAAAAATTTGCAAAAACGCTTTACACGCAATAAACTTTGGCTTCTGAATGTATGCAAGATGTGGATCGTGGTCTTTCTGGCACATATCAATATTCTTTCTGTTAAATATCATATGTTCAAAAAAATGATTTTACTTGCTAGGAATATGTCCAATGTTTCTTTGCTACACCTGTTTTTGTTGTTAATCGCGTTTTCAAAAACTTGTTCGAAGTAAACTTTAATGCTGCAATTTGAATGAATTCAAATGCGCACTATATTCTCATTTTGTAAATATGTATTGTTCATCGATTGTTTAGGGCTAATCTACTGAACTTTCTTTGATGCTGCAAACCTATAATATTATGAAAATCTTGCAAATGATCTGAACCTTTTAACTAACAAAATGTTAGGTTCATGGGCTTTTAAGCAGCAGATTGTGAGGCAAGGGAAATAAGGAGATTACAAACGGTAAAGCTGCAAGAAATACAACAGAAATGCACTTGGTAGTTAAGTTACTATTTGACTTGAATTATTGAACTATGTGAATGTAAAAGATACCTTATTGATATGGAGTTTATAGCCGCAGCAAACAAGAACTGGCAAATGGCTTCTGATTTTTTTTATTTTTTATGACACCTTTAGAAATATAAGTAATCTTATACAAAGCACATTTATAATTCTTGATCAAGTCAAAGATGCCTTCTTAAACAAAAACTTTACTGGAGAAACTTTGTCCATAAATATCTGTTTTCTGTTTGTATAATACTAATAAGAAATTATATCTGCTGCAACATGTTTTATTTAAAAGTATATGATCTTAAAGCAAGGAACTTGCAACTCATCTAGATGAGTCCAGGTCTCACAATTTGTTATGGGACGTATGATAATTTCAACTTTTATATTTTTATATATGATGGTACTCACTAAAAGTTTTAATATCTGGTTCTGGGCTCACGATACTTAAATCTACAAGTTCTTTGCTAAAGGTGTTAAAAGATATTTGGAATTACATTAATAATATAACATTAATGAGAGTGCCAAGCTCCTTTCAGGTAAAAGACCCCTTTTGTAGTTTTCGAAATAGAGTAGGTTTATGCCACTACAAAAGTCTAAATTTTATGTCCTCACCCATCACTCCCGTTTTCCAGTGGCAGTCAAAAGCCGTTGCCCTGTTTTGTCCCATCCCATTCCTGTTTAATATTGTTAATTGTTGAACTTGTTCTCGTCCTGAATATGCATGAAATATTTGACACTGGACGTTAAGCAACCAACAATCAATCAATCAATCAAAAACTTTGGTAGTACTTGATAATCAACAGTTTTTTACATGTTAAGCAATGTTTTAAAGCTATTGTTAATTTCGTTTTGCTGTGTATTTATTTCATATATGACTAACCTGTCAGCAGAAGCATTAGAACCAAAACATAGAAATACAAATGAGATCCAAACATATTAAAAGAACTCATATCCAAACATTCAAAATAAGAAACCAAAACCAACGTATGTTCTAACATGTCAAATACATGTCATGAAGCCTTCTCTAATGTTATTGGTTTAAGATTTAAGCAAATACTGCAAATTATTTTAAACAATATGTGACAAATTTCATGTCGAACTAGCCTGACAATTGTGCTGGTGGATACTCTTTGGTATTTCTGGTCCACCATCAGTGGAATGGACCAAGATATCGGAAAGCTGAGATTTTCTGACATTTAAAGTTAAAATACTTCATGTGGCAATATCATCACTTGCCCTCAGCTACTCACAATTTTTTTAGGAATTAGCTGGTCAACCTATACAATTGTGCAAATTAATTTTTTAATTAACAGACATATAAGCAGCAGATTGTGACAACTGTTATAATTTTGTTAAAATTATTGAACAGTATGAATAATGTCCAAATCAAAGCAATTAAGACTTGATCATCCCATTCCCTGTTTTGTAGAGGAGTATGTGGATTCCAAGCCTTTGTACTTTCTGTTTTTGCTTTATCTTATAGTTGGTTTCAAATTTGTCTTGTCTCTTGACTTTGCACTTTTGATCTCTTACATGGGTATTCTACATTAGACTCAAACAAGAATCTGAACTTATCATACATGCACTGTAAAAATTTAAAACTTGTTATGATTACCATAGGTGATAATCTTATGTAAATTATATAAAGAGACTTAACCTTTTTTTTATTGATTGTTGCTAAAACTCCAGCACCAAATATTTCATGCATATTCAGGACAAGAGCATATTTATGAATGCTGATAAATGTATCCTGCTTTGTACTAGACACACTGAGTTGAATTTTCTGAGTGTTAGCTCACAAAAGCAAGGTCCACAGGAAGACATGCCACTTTACCCAGACATATCATCCTGACTCCAACCGATCTTTGCTCTTTCTCCTAAATACTGTTAGCAGTGAAACAGCAAATATTAAAGTCTAGAGGCAAACATGCTAACCATTACACTGCTAAGGCAGTTCTTAAACTTTTTATTAAGGGTGTTGTTTAAAAGTGAATTTGCTATTCAACTTTTATAGTGTTTGCACTGACTATTACTAAAAAAGTTGTTTAAATCAAAATATCAGTTTTATTTAAATATCAGTTATACAATGGTAAAACAACATAAAAACATAATATAAATTACAAAAACTTCATGACAAATTGTAAATATTGTAATCTAAAAAATACAGTGGAGTCCCCTGTATACATGTAGGTATGTTAAGTTTTTTTCAGTTATACCTGTATTATCTGTCATGTCTGTTTTCTATACCTGTAAAGATTAAACCCTACCACAAGTCTCGTGTGCCTGTCCAACTCAGGAATTGTGGTCATAGTTTTATTTTAGGTATACAGGATTTATTATTTGGGCATTTCAGAGCTTTTCACAAGGACTGGTTTTCCACCCTTGTTGAAGGCTTTGTAGAGACATCTGGATTTGTAAATTTTGTCTATGGTTGGAGTGCAGTCCGTCTGACTTTTACCCCAAAATCTTTTCATTTTCATATTGTAGTAAGAGAGTTCATTACAGGCAACTTTCTCCATGTTAAGGATAAGTATGTTCTTATTTCGTGGGATAGAAATCTCAGGGTTGCAAAGGGTAACTTCTTAAAATCTCAACTTTTAGAAGATAGCAGGTCATCGTTTGTTGTTGTAAATAAATTCTGAAAAGTCAGAAGATAATTTTTCTCAATACTTTGTAACATAGACATATTATTTTCAAAACAATTGTGTATGGATTCTCCTTCAAGATCTCTTCTACTGGTCAGCTATTTAAATAGTTTTGCAATTGTCAAATACATTATAACATAAATATTCTTCATTTTAAATATTAATTATAAATAAGCATTAGAGAAGTATCACAAACAGATAAAAAGTGTTAAGTTCATACTAGACCAGAAGATCAGTAAGTGAGATAATATGATGGTTAGTGGTGAAAGATCACTTTAGGGGGTACCCAGCACCATCAATAAAATAAATTTCAGTTGTTGAATTTGATTTATAATTTGTGTAGTTATATACTTTGAACAATAAAAGAAAACATATGAATTTTTTCAGAAATTTCAATGAAACATATCACTGGAATAATCTTAATTTTAATAGATAAATAGCAGTTTTATTTTTTTTTTTTAAATATGATTACTGAGATAAATAAATTTTGATATCAAATGTATATGATTAAATTTCTATATGATTTCAACAGAGTTATTTCCCTTAGGTGTTGGGTACAATTTAATTGATAACCACATGCACAAGGGAAACAAAATATATAGCAAATGAATTGAGATTTCTTGGCAACTGCATGAATGACTCTGCATTCTTTTATTTCAGTTTACTTTTCTTTTATTTCCCGTATGCATATGCAATGAAAAAGAATTTGCAAAGATGAACATTAAAATGTATTACTACAGTCTGAAAATTTAAAACTGTCTGACATTACCAAGTTCATTCTCCTCATCATAATTCCCATATTCAATTAATCTGTTGTTTATTTCAAGTACATAATAAATCTTGTGCACATCTGTTGATAGTGACATTTTCTTTTCACACACATACAATGTATAAGTGCAGTATTCTCACTTTATCTTAATGACTGTCCTTGATTCCTGATCTCATTTACATGTTAATACATTGTTGAATCAGCAAATGAAAAATGAACAGGTCAAAATCCATACATAATTTGACTTCAGAGAATCCTTTCACGTTTGATACAGTTTACTTATGTCTTCATATTCAATGCCATCTATTACTCTGCCTTTCAGAGGACCCTGAAATTAAATGCCAGGACATATGTTTTTGGTGAAATTCTAACAGAAATCATCAGGGGTTAAGGAGGAACTTCATAAAAAATTATGTGGGTGGTGTCAACTTATGAAAATCTTGATTTTGGTAAAAATGCATGCATGTTTTGGTAAAAATATAAAAGTGTGTCTCAAAAACCTTTCACAGTTGTTTTCAGAACAGCCCTTACAAATTAAGCCAGTCTGGCTAGGTTTTACCACATTGTGCAAGTTAATTAATGGTACAAAGGGTTTCAGGACCTTTTAATGAGAACAACATGTCAAATTATTATTAAATTTCTCCAGAAGCAAACTGAGGATCTGTGGAAGCACAACATAATATGACTACAGCTTATTTACATGAGAAATTTGTGCAAATGAACACTATGGAAAGTGTGGACACAAGACGTGTGGGACACTGTAATATTAGGAACACAGGAAATTGCAGTTTTTGACAACTTTGACACCTTTTCTCCCAAAAACATAAAGAAATCTGTTAATACACTACTGCAATCTCTAGGTGAGATGGATCAAATAAAATAAAACCATTAAAATTTGATAAACAAGATATGTCTCCAATGGACATTATGCCCTGCCAATGATCTGAGTAAAAGAGGAACAAATTAAATTTTAATAATGATCTAACCAACAGTAACTCGGTTGTATTGTTGTAGACAAAATGATATCATAAATCCTCCATGAAGAACAACCTTCAACCTGAATGTTAACTTCCTTTACATTGAAATTATATTAAGAATATCAAAGTAGGCGACCAATGACCGTCAGGTCACAGCATCCTTTTCACATTAAAATGTTGCAGTTCATATCGCAAGATATACATGTGATAAGTTCAATTAATATATCATAAAACTACCTTAACCTGGATTCTAACATTGAAATTCCATAACAAAAATCAAAGTCAATGACCTTACACTCAAGGTTACAGCATCCACTTTGCATCAAATTGTTGGATTTTCTATCATAAGCTATTTTTGTACAAAGTTGCATGATGATAACATAACTCCTACATGTAAAACTAACTTAAACTTTGGTTCATATGGATGGACATACAAAAAAATAATGCACAGACTAAAGAACTATTGTTATATGTCTGGTCTGACTTGCAGGTGGGGCAAAAAATAAAAATTTTTCATCTCCTGTAAAGGTGCTTTTTTCAACAACTTCTACCCCAATTATAAGAAAAACCTGCAAGAATATAAAAAACATTGCAGTAACTTTTGTTTCAATTCTAACGATGAATCATTTAAAACAAAACCCATCAAAATCAGATAATTAAAAACATTCAAATAGTTAAAAAATATTCCATAACTGTATGCTGCCAAAATTGCATTTTTCTACCAAGAACACTTCTATCTCAAATATCATAGGAGATAGAGAACATCAGTTGACATACTCTAACAGCTCTCGATGAGATGAATCAAATAAGAAAAAACTCAGATGCTTCACAAGCCCAGCTTGATATGACCGCAGCACCTTAACATGTTAAAGGTGAACAAATGAACTTTTGGGCAAGTGTGGACACAATATTGTGCTGGAGGACACAGTATAATGCTGGACACAGTAAAGTGCTGGACACGGTAAAATTCTTGACACAGTATTATGACTGGATAATTGATCTATTTGACTCTTATTATCCTCAAAACAAGTGTCACTTTTGATAAATTTTTTAAAAGGAATCATTTGAAAACCCCATCAAAATCAGAATTTTTCCAAATTATTCGAAAATTGAAAACCCCCCTAATTTGACCCCTTTTAGATTGAAAACGATGATAGATAGAGAAAATCTGTTGACATACTACCAAAAGCTCTCAATGAGAGGAATAAAATGCGAAAAAAAACATCAAAACTGGATGAACAATAAAAATTTCTCATCTCCTGCAAAATTTCCCATAAAGCACAAATATTCAGCTTAAAGATTTTGTCGATTAAACTTGTTGTCTTTAGAGAGCTTACTTCATAGAATGGCATTTTGGTACTTTCAAACCTTTATCTTACAATGTAATATTTTTTGTCAAAAGTAGAACCTAGTGAGTCGTCCAATATTTAACATAAAAATAAAATGCTGCACTCAACAAATTCTTTTTAGGCCAATAAAATATGTTCGAGGTAGTGGATTTCCCATTGTAATTTTTTGCCTTTTAAAATACTTAATTTTCAAAATGAATGATATCAAACATTTGCTTGTATAAATTGTTGCATTAATATGAGGAAGAAATTTTGCTATTACTTTTTAAGGTATATGTTACTCTTTGGGCATTCTATAGGGCCTTTTTTTAAAATTCTGTCAAGAGAGATATCTCCCTGTCAAATTGTAAATCCCATAAAGACTTTTCTTCTGATTCATGTTTATATACTATAAAGAACCTGTCTAAACCAAACACTGAGAAAACCGAAAACCTGTTATAACCAGACTGATTCCTAAGTCCTTTTATACAAGTTTTCATTAGTTTTTAACCTGCCGAAAGGGAACACCTGTCTAAACCGAACATTTGTTCAAGTCCAAAAGGGATTCAGTGTGACACTGTATTGAAATTAAGCTTAGAACAGAAATAATACTGTTAAGACTCACCAAGATACATCTTTTTAAAAAATTTTATTGAGAATAAAAATTTTTACTTTAAAAAAAAATGCATTCCAAGAAGTGAGGTTAATGGACAGTTATACTTACAGCAGCTATACTGACAGAGCAGGCAAATTTCTTCTCATCAATGGATTCTAGAATGGCCTCTTCTCCTCTGTAAGCTCCATTTACAATTAATACTCTTTTCCCTGAAATGACAATTCAAAGGTGTAAGCAAGTGCTTAAAATTTTGCTGTTACAGTATTTGAAAATGTTAATGTCTTGCTTTTATACTTTAGAAAGTAAAAACCTGAAATCAGAACATACTTCTGAATAACACATTTTGTACTTACTGATGACCCAATCTCCCCAAGTACCTATTCTCAACATTGCACCCGTAACACGAAACTGATAGAAAATTATTTCAAACCTAAACAACGGTGAGTGACTTTAACTTTTGACTCCCATAATCACTTTTTTACAAACTGAAAAATCTTCATTCCAAAGAAAACTGCTATATGGCAAGATGGGGTACCTAGCAAGATAGGGTCATCTGCCAGTTTTCCTCACAATGTAAAATTACCAATGTTGAATAATTATTGAAAATGTATATGTACATCTCAAGGAGTAACCTCTCATCAGTAACATTAGAACTGAAACATATTAAACCCCTTTGTCGCTATAAGCACGACCTTACCTTATTTTCATCGCTATAAGTGCCACCTTACCTTATTTTCATTTACAATTCTAAGCACTCCCTTAAAATCCCACTATAACAAAGCTTTAAAGTTCAAACAAAAAAAAAAAATTTCAACAAAATGGCAATATGATATATATAAGGACACATTTAATTTAGGGGAGGGAAACAAAAATTCTTAATTTCAGGCTATTCTAAACCATGGAAACAGAAACTATTTCCAATCAGACTAAAATTCTGAAATTTGCCGATTCTAATAAGCGCCCTGGGCACTCAAAACAAGGAATATGGTATGTGAAAATTAATTTTATATACAATTATCTTAATATTTCCAAGTTCGAACCCCAAGTTTAATTGTTTACCTTGTGCTGGTATAACAGTTTCCAGGTGTGTTTGATCTACCTTCATTTTATCTCCACTGTCAATCAACTTGATTACTGCTCTGTATAAATCAATCACTTCCTGAAAAAAACAAACATCAAAAGTTTTAGTTTACACATTATACTCATTTTCCACTAAAAATCCAATGGGTATATTATTAAAGCTTTGCTAAAACCTGACATGTACCTTGAAGAAACAAGTTGGCTATAATCCTAACCTATAGCAAAATATTGTAAAAGCTATGTTCCATAATTTAGTTAATGATTTCTCATAAATGGTAAAGTAGAATATTAAAGGAAACAAAAAAATGTCATTTCACTGGGATTGTAATGTTGTCAATGGTTCTGACAGAAGCTTTAATACACCAAACGAAATTTGCAACAACAAGTGAATCTGTATCAAAAGTTTCACAATGAAATATATCATATTATATATCGTAAGAATTCCAATTTTTTGCTGCAGTGAAGCTGTAGTTAAAAATTCATTTAAACCTGAAATAAAAATCATCCCCATAGGGTATAATGTTAATTTATTAAAGTTTGTAAATTTGCATTATTTTGTGGGTGCAGTCATGCAATGGTATCGGGTAACAAGACACGTTCAAAATTTTTATTTTGGGGTATTTATGAAAGATCTAAGATGAAATTTTAAGAATATAGTTGAATTGAATTGTATAACACTGAAACAAGATATTTATATATGAAAACAGGCCATTTTGAGATAAATTTTTTTCAATGTAAAAAATTTAACATAAACGGGTAATGGGAAATTTTTTTAAGCTCAGCAAAAACTGAAAATTTAACTGCAGGATTAGTTACAGCAAAAATTTAGAATTCCAATGTTATGTTACATGTCTAATTGACATACTTCATAGCTACTCTTTGATTATTTTGACTTAAGTCATGGCAAATTTAATTTTGTGTATTATAGTTATTTTTACAACTGTATTTTATTGAAATATTGCTGATGTTAATCTTAGATTTTACTGTTACAATTGTTTTTTTTTACTGGCTCCTGTAATGCATTGCCAGTAAAATGCAATTTCCAACATCAAAAATGCCAACTGATGTT
Organism: Geukensia granosissima; assembly: GCA_032357055.1. Classification (NCBI taxonomy): domain Eukaryota; kingdom Metazoa; phylum Mollusca; class Bivalvia; order Mytilida; family Mytilidae; genus Geukensia; species Geukensia granosissima. The sequence goes on from JAULBM010060257.1 coordinate 13,471, forward strand.
GTCAACTCTAAAAATAAAAACAGTTATCTTTAAAATGTCAAGGGTTGTTGAAAACATTGTACTTTTCTGATATTATTTATATTGAATGGATTGATTGAGTGAATGGTGCTTAATGTCCAGTGGCATATCTTTCATGCATATTCTCGAATATTCATATAAAAAATAAGTGATGGTGACTGAACCCTGCATTGTACTAGACCAATACACTGAGCTGGATATTTAACATGCTAGCTCACGAAAGCAACAGTCCCCAGGAACACCTGCCACTTTACCCATACACATTATTCTGACTCTGGGCCGACCAGTCTTTGCTCTTACTCCTAAATGCTATGTGCTTAGCGGAGAAGCAGCAAATACCAATTTTAATGTCTTTGGATGACCAACTCTGGGGATCGAACACACGACCCTCCACACTGAGGCGAGCACGCTAACCATTACACCACTGAGGCGGTCAATATATTGAATGGAAGAGGAAACCTCTAACAAATGAAAACAAACTTGAATTTATCAGATGAACATCTTGAGAAGGGAACCCAAAAAGCCAGACAAAAGGGGACAAGTCAACAATATAGCAATCCAAGAACAAGATGGAACATGACATACACTGTACATATAAAACTTAAAACATACATACAACGGACCCCATCAAATCATCAAGGGGTGAACTAAGGTAATTAAGAAGGGAAAGAAGTTCAATACATAAAGGAATACATAGATTTGACTATATCTTATACTTTTCCTAACAAGTCAATAAATCATATATATCTTCATCAACAAAGAAATGTACAATTAACATCTATCATTTTACCTTTACTACTGCCTTTTTCTTATAATATTTCTCTCCAAGTTTCTTGGTGACAATTTTGACAATAATGCCCTCATGTAACCAATAATCCTTTCTATTCATCTTTTCTTTTTTCTTTTCTTCAAACTAAAACATATAAACCATATGCTTATAGCAAATGAATTTCAAAACTACTATCAAATTAACTGTAAGACAGTTATTTGTTCTAATAAACTGCTTTTTCTGAAGAAACTAGTTAGGAGATTAACTTAAGAGCAACTAAAACAGAGGAGGTACTGTAGGGGTGTGTTGCGTAATTAGTGGTAACTTTTCTTTTAGATACAGGAAAAATTTAGTTGGTTCTAGGAAAAAAAACTTTTTTTTCTTATGACTGGACATTGTTAACTATTTCTTGCACAAACTGACATTAACCTTACAAAATACTTGAATCATATTCATTACTTGATAAAGCAAAAGCTTATTTTGAACAGTTAAAGTTTAATATAGTGCTGCATTAACTAAGATAGCGCTGCGACCAAAATGGATAGTACTGAAAACCGCAGCACTATAAAGGCCAAGGGAAAACACTGTAAATTTCCTATAAACATACTTCCATAATTTCATCTAAAGCTGATTTCCTCTTTTGTCCAGCTTTCTCTGTCTTTTTAGATGATGATCCTGAAGCTTGTGGCTTCTTAAATGGATTCTCAATCACAGATGGTTTATTCAGTGGATTATCTTTGCTTGAACTGTAAATATAAAATAAGCTTTCAAAAATTACCTAAATCTCTGTATTTGATCTTTGTAATTTGAACTTATACGGATACGGCAAATCCTAGTGGTGAGCACCCCACCTTTGCAAACATTATCAGACCTGCCATGACTGTATTTTCATACATCTCAGATTTAGAATATGGAGTTTGGGGAAAATGTGTGTAAATGGCCATAAATAGTGGATCATTTAAGCGGCCGAAAAAACATTTGTTTATATATTTTGACATCACACTTCACATACATCATATTACTATGAATCCTTCTAAACTAGGTCACCCTAAGATCTTTAAAGGAAAAAAATTCAATAAGTGGTTCAGATAAAGAAATTTGGGAAATTTCTTGTTAAATATTTTTGATTTTATATCATGATTATTTAATCTTATTCTGATTAAAAATCTACTTTCACTTTAAGGTCAGTGTGTTTGACCATTTTCTGCCTAAACCTGAAGTACCTTTGAGTTTGGTTCTTTTCATCTACTTCTAACACTCATGCACATTCTACCATGAAGATCACATCTGCAATTCTCCTTATTAAATGTTTAATTGTAGATTTTGTTCTGTTCTGAAGGCCCTTATTGTCAAACAAAAGACTCTTGACAAAAAATATAACAAGAAATATAATTTACCTGGAAAGGGATTCCTGGTCTTTCTTTTTACTTAGTCCTCCTAAACTAATGGTCACTGAAAATATAACAAAGTACAATGTGAATACTTGGCAAATCATCTAAAATTCTGTGAATCCTTACCTAGGGTCCTGGGGAACACAGCACTAAAGCTTTATTCAAAACAAATAAACATGAAACAAAAGAAAACTTGATTCTCATTATACAAAGATAATTAACTGATCATATTATTGTGACTGCCAAACCCAGAGCTCCTCACTTTTCCATGAATGTCTTAGTAGCTTAGTGCAGAATGCTTTGTCTAAAGGATGATCGATTCCAATTAAACAGATATGCCTCAAGCAGCTATAAAAAAGTTCCTTGTTCTTAAACAATGATCTAGAAATTGGGTTTGGATCCCCTTAAACCATTGTACCTTGCTTTTTGTGCTTAATAAACTTATTTTCAATAATGCAAAAAATATCTCTCTTTCTTAGATTATTGCATACCTTTATCTTCTTCACTGTCCCTTTTTAGTTCTGTATATTCTGTTTGTTGAACACTTTGACCCTGTGCTGTAGCCCTTTCTATCTGATTCTGTATAAATTTGGCTGATCTTTCTTCATCATCTAGCTCCATCTTCTCCTTGGCTTTGACTTGTTCCATTTTACGAAGAGTTTCAGGATCTCTATCTATGTACTGTACAAACCAACCTTTCTCCGTCTCATCCACTACACAGTGTCCTGTCAAAACAGAAATAAAGAACTGTCAATTCCTCTAACACTGAAGTGTCTTTATCACAGGTATTCAATGTGACCAAATAATAACTGCAATATTTCAACTTTGAGTTTTGATATGTACATGTACAAGTTATGATAACCCTTAAAGGAAAGTTTACAATATTGTCTTCAGCTAAGGTCAGAAAAATTAAATGCAAGCATTTATTTCAACATTTATAGGATTTAAAACATTTCAAAAGTGTATCAATATTAAAATATTCTAATAAACTTTTTAAAGTTCAAAAACATACATAGATTATTTAAATGCCTGTTGTGAGGATTTAAACTGCAAGACACAATTTAAAATGACAAAACTTGAATTCATTCATTTCTAAAAAAAAATCTAAATTTACCACCTTGTCTGTCATGATTTATAAATTCAAATAAAGTTAATATAATTCTCATAACAGGTCAAGTCTGTTTGGGTCAAAACAATTTTCAAATTCTCAGGCCTAAATTAAAATCAAGTTTGTTTCCCCACAACCCGAACGTGTCACTAAAAAACTGCCGACTAGAAAATTTTGTTTGTGTTCTGATCTCAAGTTTTTTTCTCTCTAAATTTTGGTCTCCTGTTACAACCGGATCTTTTTCCGATTTTGGACCGTACTTTTAGAACATCACTATTTTCGGATGTCACCCGGTTTCATCTATCAATATAACAAAAAAAACCTGAACATGTGGTCAGAAGATCAACATGGGCGACAAGATCGCTTTATCTTCAACTGTACATATTAAATATATAGAAACATCCAAAATATTACCAATTGTGGTGAACAGACTATATGATTTCTCTAAAAACGACAGATGGGTTGACGTGCTCCGTGATATTTTAGCAGATAAGGAACATGATATAAATAAATTAGATGAAATTACCATGACCGTCTCGGACAAACTAAACGATGGAAACACCTTTGAACCAGACTTTGATGAGCCCATTAGAATTGTGCACGAATTTGACAAAAAACTCAAATATGTTCAGTTTGGAGGGGATCTATGTGCTCACTGTGGTGCCACTGAAACAGAAAAGGACCGTGAACTGTTAACAAAATATAAAATTGTTTTACCTGTTTGTGAACTCTGTGTTCAGAGAAGAAAAGACATTCCAAAAAGAAATCCCTTGAAAAAGAGAAATGTTGACTTTAAAATAGAAATTGTTTCATGAATCTAGTCTTTTGTTCAATTAAGGAACTATTAAAGTATTTTCTTAAAGTATTTTCTTCCTGATGTATTTGATGTATACATTTAAATCATTTAATTTCAAGGCAACTCCAGGAAAGAATCTCCAGGAAATAATACTCAGGAATTCAAATAACTTTTCAATATTAGTTTACAAAAATTAAATTGCATTCACAATGAATGTTATTCATGCCTTTCTTTTCTCACTGTCAGAGTCCTGTGCCATCAGAGGTTAAATTATTTGTCAGATGTTAGAAATGTTGTTCAGGTTGAAGAAATAAAGCAACACACAAATATTTTGATGTCAGTTTTTTTTAACTTTAATAGAAGAAAACATCAAATTGTGTCAACCATTCTGGAATGTAATAAAATTGGGTAAAAAATGTCAGGTTACAACAAAAAGCTTCAGACATTCCAACCTGAACATGAAAGTCGCTTCAAATTGTTATATATATACTATCAATTTGGATATCAAAAAAAATTTTAAAAAATACCTACCTACCTACCCACCTACAAAAATGTGGGTTGGGGTGTGGGGAAACATACATTTTTTTAATTGTGACCTCACCAACATCTTTACAAAACACAATTATAATATTTAACTGATGTATTTCTGACTCATGTGAAATTAGTAAAGTTCAATGCATATTGCTTCTTAACAATGTCATAATTTTCTGTGTTTTTTAATGTTAAAATGCTGAAAAACTATCTAAAGATGGATGCAAGATGGCCTTAAAATGGAAATTTAGAAAAGTTGCATTTCAAGTTGCTAATAAATAATACGACAAGTCAAGATTTTTGGCTATGAATAAATCTATTCTCAACTATATTTCCAACTCAAAAAGAAGCTGTACATATTTTCACTAGGTATTATTAATACCAACTTTCCGGTGGTGTGATACCTATTTTGCCGTATGTCTTATGGACTTTGATTTGTTCGGTAATTGTGTTATATACTTTATTTAACTGTATTGGATTTGAAGGTGTGGCAACAACTGAAGATTTGATGGTCAAGACCTTATATCATAGATCATGACCAACTATAATTTGTTTATCCCTTGTTGATGATCTGTGTATTCCTAATTTGCCATATAAAGTCGTTGACAAAATAAGATCTCCTTTTGAAGTCAATGATCTTTGGAATAATTGATAATTTTTTCAAGACAGAAAGATCAATTGAAAAACATACAAACCAGTTATTTATTGAAAATAATGTGCAGGAAAGCTCAGAAAAACTGCATTTAAATCATCAATATTGTCAATTTTTATGCTATATTGCAAAATTGCAGATATATTGAAGTAATGGAATAGAGAAGAATACTGCTAATGTAAACATGACATACTAAATTGCAATACATGACATTTACACCATGTCAAATATCCCAGTCATAAGTCTCATGATGTATAATTTTTGTGATTTTTGTTAAAGATAAGAAAATTTGCCTAAGTGTTATTTCACTGTTATGTCAGTAAAAATCATATTGCCAATAATAAATGATGTCTACAGTTCAGATCTAACATGTAGTTTTATTCAGCCAGTATAAATGATGAAAATGATCACAAACATTTAATTTCTATGTAACTGTAACATACTGTACACACAGAGAGTTTGAAAAGCACTAAGGTCTGACCTTTGGAGTTTTTTTACTATATACACATACATAGTTTTGTACAAAAAACACTCTAGCCTAACCTTGGAGATTGCTGGTGAAATTCAGAGAATGTCAGAGAAATTTCACCAGTCTTGGTGTTTTTTGTAAAAATCTCTGTGCTTACTGTAAAAAGATACTGATAGTGTAGGCATTTATATTTTTAAAATCATTTCTTAATGCTAAACTTAAACTAATATTTAATGTAGATTTGTTAAATATGTTATAACCTTTTATTGTCAAATATTCCTCATTGAAGCAGACTTGGTTAAACTAGTACCTACCCTCTCTTCCAAGCCATTTTACAAATTCTGTTAATGTTTCCCACTGTGTACTGTTCATATGAACATGTTCCCTAAAGGCTATATACTCCTGGTATACAATATTACAATGCACTCTCTTTTTACCAAATCTTCTTTTTAATAATTCTAAGTAATCATCTAAGAACTCCCTGAAAATAAAATCTTCAAATGAAACATACACAACCAAAATATTCTCTTAATGTCAACTATTTGAATCCTCAAAAGAAGGCCAAAGATTTTACTCCTTTTTTTTAAAATTAAAAGAAAAATGTAATCAGTTATGCATTTTGTTTAAATACTGAGATGGGGGCCTGGGTGGCCGAGTTATCTAAGTAGTTGACTTAAACTAACCTGTACAGATCACTGTAACCTATCACCAATATGGTGTGAGTTTGAGCCTGGGTTTGTACCATACAAAAACGGGTTGCGTTTAACTCGCACCACACGTGATAAGGTTTGTCAGTTACCTGCCCAAGGTCAGTGGTTCTCTCCGGGTACTCCAGCTTCCTCCACCAGTAAAACT